>JAEVFN010000027.1:0-184206 GCA_030449075.1 Murraya paniculata | reverse complement strand
GGTGGAGGGGTTGCTCAGGCTGGGGGAGGTGGCCGGCAGTGGGGGGGTGCGCCGATGGTGGCAGGGGACCACCACCTGTGGCCGGAGAAGCCATTCCGACGGCAACAGTGAAGGCAAGGTTCTATTCTTTTTTACTACAGCAAGTTTTTTCGCGTTTTTTAGAGAGCAGCTTGTGAGCTAAACTTTAACTATATATATATATATATATATATATATATATATTCATAAAAATTTTATTTGTTATAGAAATCTAAAGTCAGTCATTGGCGAACAAATCGTAGTATTGAATAAAATCTGCAACATAGATTGATAATATTAAAATATATTTTTATAGAAAAAAATAATTTTCAAAAAATTTATTTATAATATTTATTTAGGGATAGTTTTGGATTGCTGCTTATGAAATAATCCACTTTTGCTGCTGGTGTTGACGAGATAGTCAACTGGACAAAAATAACAATTAAGTATTTGATAAAGTAAACTACTGCGGTATTGTGAGTTTAAAAAATAGAGCGTATATGTTTAATAATTATTATAAATAAATGATATCATCCACAGTGTAATAGAGTTTTTTCAATCCCACCTACTCCTTGAAAATTGGTACATTTTCGTACTTACAATGAATCTTACAATGGATCTAGGCATACGCCTATGAAAACAAATACGATAACAAATATACAGTAATAAGGAAGTAGCTTCATAATTAAGCCTCCGTTTGATTGAAAGGATGTCAGCGTTATTTGATCTGATTCTAAGATAACAAATATACAGTAACAATTGATGGTTAATAATAAAAAGAAAAATGAGTATGCATTGTTGGGATCATCTAAGGTCATGCACAAGATCTTACCAGAAATGTGATTTGTCCATCGTTTTCCATTCTGATTGCCTTTTGAAAAGTCCAAGGGTTTCATAATATTATCTTTCAATTTTAGTTTAAAAAGTCCAAGAGTTTCATATTATAATCTTTCAATTTTAATTTGAAATTTACCAATTAAGCTATCAAAATAAGTAAAAAATAAGTCAATTAAAAAAGTGCCAACATTTTGAAGGTGTGTTCAAATCGAACTTTTCTGGTTGAAAGTCTTATGGTTCAAGCAGCACTTTCATTGTGTTGTGTATGGTAGAAAATTTCAAAGGGAGAAAGATAATTGGATATGTTTCTCACATTTACTACTTGGGTCCCAGTTTTTTTAATTATTCATTACCATCTTGATGTTCAAAATTTAAAGGAGAAGGACAGAAACACCCTCTTAATTGAAGAAAATGGTTATGTAAATCCTCTTGTTTTCATAAATGATTATATAGATCCATTTTCAAGATATACAAATTCTTTTTTATGTTTAGAAATTGCCATACGAACCTTTTTTAGATACTCAAAACTCTTTTTTTTTCCCTTTTCTGGGTTAAAAAATAATCACAAATTCACATAAACTCTTAAGATTTGTCAAAAAAGAAAGTTTGTGTATCTCAAAAGTTATCTATGTGTCCACTTCTGAAAATATGGAAGTTTCTATGACTATTTTATGAAATTATGAGAGTACTGATGTTCTTTTTCCAAAATGTAATAAAAAAGAAAAATAAATTTTTTGATTCTTTTTGCATTATAACCTTATTGTCACTCAAATATATAATATTCATGGTATTGAAATTTTTATCCTTTTTTTATTGTAACCTTAGTGTCACTTGAAATATTATATGTAAGTCGATGAAGTTGCTTGATATATAGAAGTTAACTAGCATCGACTTTAATTCATTTATCCCTAGTTGTAAGTCGATGGCTTTGTCTATGTTAACAACTCATATATTTTAAGTGAGAATTTTCAAATTAAAAAGTTTAAAAGTTGCATATATAATTAGAAAACACTAGGGTTATATTCAAAAATAATATAATAAAGAGCCCCAAACTTACAATCATATATGATGATAGGTTATTTGCAATTAAATATACATATACAATGGTTGTCTTAAGACGAAGGAGAAAGAGTTTAGTGTAATAGTACATATCCTTGTTAGATAGAATAAGGCTATTGCTTGAGAGACTGAAGGAACAAGCATTGACTTAAATTTTAGTCATAATTCCTAACTATCTATTTAGCATTACTAATAATTATGAATTTCATTAGTTTATGTATTAGTATCCTTGTTTTTATCTGTTTACAGCCAAGGCAATAAATGGAATTCTCACTAAAAAAATCAGGTACAAATTGAAGATAAGCATTTAAAATTTAGATTTTGAAATATCTTAAGACTAGATATCAAAATTAATTGTCATTAATGGCAATATATTATTAAGCTGTAATCCTATGTAAAGAACATCATCTTATTTTCTATGAGCCATGGGTAGAGCAATGAACTTTGGTCAAATGGACCAATCACATTATTCCCAATGAACAATATAAATTAATTAAATAATGTAATAAAATATATTTACTTACAGTTTTGGATGGGATGAGAAGCCTTACCCTCTAAATATCAACTTGTTTTCTATTATTACTAGAATTTTTGTGACTGCCGACACAAACCATATTCACAACCAATCAAGCTATGCCTAGGTGGCTAGTTAGTCTTATCCTTAAGCTTACCTTGTGAAATTAATTACTCATTTCTCTTTTACTTGAATCAGTTTGTATGGTGTTCTATCATACCTTACGACGGAGCATCACCGTCATATATTTATCTAAAGTTTAAATTTAATGGAGAAAATCTGAGAAATGGATTCTTCAAATCACATATTTATGACATTAAACTTTAAAATTCACTATAAAACCAAATTCGTTGTCACCTGTTCTCCTCAGAAAGCAAAGAAAAAAAATTTTGAGCTCTTTACTTGCTCCAACTTTTCTCTAGATTACATGAAATTTCTAGCAAAAGATTTACTAAATAGATATGGTATTACAACTACTGTCGTTTGCTCTCCCAAATTTTACATTTATTAGTAAAGATAAGTGTGCCTTACTTAGAGCAAAAAATACATTGATGTTTGAAAAACATTCCAACGTTGAGAGAAGCAATCATTTATTTGAGTACTCGTAATACCATCAACGGATCAGCGATTTACCAGACTTACAAGTGACAACCCATGCCATGGAATGCCTCTATGGGGTTGATGCTTGGTTTCTTCTGCCATGTTTCCTTTCATGTATTGACTTTTGTTTAAGCCCCTACATAGCTCACTACTGAAGCTTTTTAGGGCCATGGTGCTCAAATGCGAAATGATTCTCTTCATTGATGACCATGCCCTTGGAAACGATGGATGGTTGATGAGATTCCAATGCTTTGATTTCAAAAGCTGCCCTAATGGAAGCTTGCATTGCCATTTTACTTTTAAGTTGTGAGTTGACTATTTGGCAGTAGTTAACAATCCATGGGTTGTGAGTGAGATGTATACCCTGTGTGCTAGTATCAACAAGTACTTGTTTGAATAAAAGAGTTGTTAATTTGTTAATTATAATTCTTCCCTCGTGTTCGTTTGTGATTTTTTTCTTTTATAAATTTTGACCACCTTCTACCTTTTAAATAAAACAAATAAAAAATTAACATTTCGTAGAGAAATTATTCAAGAATTCCCACTTTCATATAATATCAAGGAAACTTTATTTATAATTAACATAGTAAGAAACTGATTTTTTAATCCTCTATCTCACTAGAATTTATTCACGATTGGTCAGTCAAACAAAATACTAAAAGAAAAATATAATGACAAAAACGAAAAGAGTTAATCGGCTATATATTAAATTGAGACCAAGCCCTTTGTGAATGGTTAATTTTGGATTAATCTCCTCATAAATTGACTATCTTCAAATCACATCCTTTTTTTTTTAAACCTCAATTTATCTTTTTTTTTTTTTGTTAAGAAGACCCAAAAAAAAAATCAATTTAACCCTTTTTTATTTATCTTTTGAAAAACAAAATAGGGGCAACTTGAGGTTTTCAAAGTAAACGAGTGATTTGAAATAGTTAATTCAGGAGGGGAAAAATCCGAAATTTACCCCTTTGCGAATACATTTATGTTCGGTTGGCAATATTTCCACCCCATAAATTTTATAAACCCACACCGTTTTCAAAAAAATTATTACAACAAGTTTACACATTTAAAAAATTCAAATTAAGAAGAATTTTAAAAAATAATCAATTAAATCTATATTCATTTTTTTAGACTTTTTTTTATTATATTTGATCAGTAAGGTTATTTTAACATAGATTAATATAACTATTTTACCCTCAACATAAAGTACCAAAATATCTAAAAATTTACTTTAACTTTAATAATTTTTTATATAAATTTTTTTATATTTTAATGATATAGTAGTAATTTATTTTATATCCATTTATTTTTTAAGATTATTTTTTTATTATATTTGAACAATAAGGTTGCTTTAATATAAATTAATATGATTATTTAAGCCTCATAAGGTAAAAGTATCAAAATATCTAAAAATTTATTTTAATTATTTTTATACAATTTTTTTTATATGCGAATGATGTATAAGTAGTAATTTATTAGTATAACTATTAATATTTCACTAAACTAACAATATATAATTAGGACAGTGGATTATTAAAAATTATTAAATTCTATATAAAATATGTCAGATTATAAAACATAAAACTAAATTCCTAAACAATTAGTTAATATATATATATATATAATATGTAATGACAAAGGCTTGTACTATTTTTTCTTTCATTCTTCTCTTTAAATTTCATAAATGTTTAGTGGGACACATTTTACTTGTTTTTATCTGTTTATAACTAAATTTGCATGCATTTGGTATGCCGGACAATATTAGACTAGATTGAACAGGATTGGCTTAGACTGGCTACACTATCAAAAAAAAAAAAAAAACGCATTTTAATAACATGTATTTTATGACATATATTATTACATCATGAATATATCATGAAAACATGATACTTTCTTGATGTATAATGTTTTTATCATTATTCGATGACATATTCACGATTGATAGAGATACAATATAAAGTAACTATAGGTATATGTGTTTTACAATTTCTTTTTTATTTTTTAAGTTTAGTATAATTACAAAACTCATATCACTCTCAAACAGCTCCATTTTAAATATTTTTTAATTAAATATAATAAATTACTGATAATAGATGAAATTTTGCCGTTGCACATATCACGAACATACATTTTAATTTATTTTAATTTATTTTAATTTATTTTAATTTCATTTTTCTAAACGGTATCGTTTTTAACATTGGTATCAAACACTTAGAAAGTTTTGATTCCCTCTCTTTTCAGATCGCCAAATTCATTTCTTCCTCAGATTCGAAAAAATGAAAAACATAATTTCTCGTTAAATGGAAAAAGTTAAAGTCAGAAAAACCTAATTTCAGTGGCCATTAAATTCTGGCTCACCATATTAATTTGTTTGGCTTCTGTTAAGAGTATGCAGAGTATGCTGAGTTGGTTGGTAGTTGAGTTAGCGTGGCTAACGTATTGATGATGTATTCAGAAGTTTTCAAGATGGCTAGAGTTGTTAGTACATGTAACTAATCGGCCAGTTGGCTTATTTTTATTGGAAGCTCAATTGACTAAGTTGATATTCTGTTATGAGTTCAGTAGCTTGTTATCAACGTGTGTAACTATAAATAGAACTGAGATTGTTCATTAGTTATTATTATTATTTTTCATCAATAAAATGTTCAAGATTGATCCAGAATCTTCTTAATCATTTTCTTGCTTATTTTCTTGTTCTTTTTCTTTTTCTTGTAATCCAAACACATTACAAAATCAAACACAGTATCAGAGCCAATACCTATGGCTGGATCTAATAATACAGCTTCCTCTTCAGTCACTTTCAATTTTGTTCAACCTGTTAAACTTGATCGTTCTAATTACATTGTGTAGAAAACTCAAATTCGAGCATCAATCATAGCTACTGGACTTGAAAGCTTCATTAATGGTGACAGTGTGTGTCCAAATCGCTATCTCACTAAAGTTGCTAGAGGATCTAACAGATCTGGAGCTCTAGTCTCACAGAGACAGGAAAATCTAGAATATATGTTATGGATGAAGACTGATAAACTTCTACAGAGCTATATGCTTTCATTAATGGTGGACAATGTGTTAATCATGGTAATATACTGTGAAACTTCTCTTGAAGTTTGGGAGATGCTTGTTAAGATCTTCATGTCACAATCTAAAGCAAGATATCTACCTTTAAAGATGCAAATTCAGTTGACAAAGAAAGGTTCACTCTCAGTAAGTGATTACTTTAACAAGATGAAGAAAATTGCTGATAGTTTGGCTATTGGAGGTAATCCACTCCCTTCAAATGAACTGATCCTACATTTACTCACTGGCTTAGATGATAACTATGAGTCCTTAGTCACAAATATACTCACTAGACTCGAAAAGGACTAACTCACTGTTGAGGAAGTGTATTCTATGATGCTTAGCCATGAAACTAGATTAGAAATGAGCAAAGGAAATTTCAAGCTGAGCTTTTGCATGATATGACAGCTAACTTTGCTAAAATAGGACAAGGATATAATAAGTCTGGATATAATCAGAAAAATGCAAATTCTGGAATTCTTGGTGCTTATGATAATAATTAGAACATCAATAATGCTGTATTTGGATCTGGCAAAGAGCTTGTTTGTCAGATTTGTTTCATTCCAGGTCATGGAGCATATAAGTGTAGAAATAGATTCAATCAAGGCTTTATTCCTAGAAACAGAGGATTTGGTGCATTTAGGCCTCAAGGAGGAGGTCAGAATTTTAGAGGATTTACTGGAAATGGTCAAAATTATTTTGGTAAAGGTGTTGGATATAATGGTGGTGGATTTGGATCTAGATTTGGATATGGTTTTAGGCCTACTTATCCTGGACAAAATGGACCTTTCTTTGGCTATGTGGCTTATCAGAATGCAGGAGTCATACATCCCCAAGGTATCTCTGTTTTTCAAGGAGTGAATGGTAACTATAATGGTGTTCCTCTGGGGACAACAACAAATATGTATGCTAATAATGTTGGAATCCCTCATAATGTTTCTCCCTCTGCACAATTGGCGAATTATGGCAGTGTTGCTGATCCAGCCTAGTATCTTGATGCTAGTGCAACTAATCATGTTACTCATGATGCAGGTATCCTTTCTCAATACTCAATTTATCTTGGCACTGAAAAACTGCATATAAGAAATGGTATGGGGTTGCCTATTCACAATGTTGGTTCTGTTGTTGTCAAAACCTTAACTACAACACCCATTTACTTGAATCATGTTCTGCATGTTCTTACAATTACTAAAAATCTCACTAGAGTCTCAAAATTACTTGCTGACAACAATATTCTTATAGAATTTTACAATAATGTCAGTTTGTTAAGAACAAGAACACAAGGATTACATTGGTCAAGAGGATTGCTAGAGGAAGTATCTATCAAGTTACAAGCTTAAATGCAGTATGTGATAAATCAAGTCCTGTTGTTTTAGTGTCTAGTTCACCTGAATCTAGTTTTGACTCAATAAGTTCAGTGTCAATAACTCCAGTATGAATGTTTACTCAATTGAAGTCTTCTAATGCAATGTCTCATTCCCAAATGTTTGTAAACAAACCACAGATTAATAAAACTGTCCCAATGGCTCATGTTGCTTCTTATAACAAATCTATTGATAGCTTACTGCACAAAAGAATGGGACATCCAACCATCCATGCCTTAAAACATACCATGAAATGTTGGAATCCAAACTTTGATTTTCATAAAATTGCTCAGCCACAATTCTGTGATGTTTGTCAATTTGGAAAATGTCATATACTGCGTTTTCCTTCAATCGAAACCTCTACCACTCAACCTCTTGAGCTTCTACATGCTGACCTTTAAGGACTAGCTCCCAGCACCTCTTCCTAAGGATACTCTTATTATCTATCTATCCTAGATGATTACACTAGATACACCTGGATTTTTCTTTTCACTACAAAATCAAAAGCCTTGTCAGTGTTCATTGATTTTAAAAATATAATTGAAAACAGCCTGAACTTGAGAATTAAATGCTTAAAAACTGATTGGAGTGGTGAATTTAGATCTTTTGTGTCATATCTTTCTGAATAAGGTATTCAATTTAGACATCCATGTCCTTATATTCATCATCAAAATGGTCGAATAGAAAGAAAACACAGACACATTGTTGAAACAGGCCTCACACTCTTAGCTCAAGCACATTTACCTCTCAAATTTTGGTGGAATACATTTCATACAACTACGTATCTAATCAACAGACTTTCCACACCTGTCCTGAACAATAAGTCACAATTTGAGAAACTTTTTCATAAACTACCTGATTATACTATGATGAGAGTGTTTGGTTGTTCCTGTTACCCATATCTCAGACCTTATAATCACCATATACTTCAGTTCAGAAGTGAGAGGTGCATCTTTCTAGGTTATAGTTCTCTTCACAAAGGATACCAGTGTCTTCACTCTTATGGCAAAGTATATATAAGTAGTCATGTGGTTTTTTATGAATCCTCATTTCCTTTTCAGTCAGGTGTCAACTTCTCTGCAGTGTCTAGTTCTTGTCCTCCTTATGAACCTACTTCTTTTGCAATTCTTTTGTCTCATTTTCTTTACCACAGACTGCCGCACAACTTAACAGATCTCTTTCTCAATCCTCCACTTCAGCAAATGAGTTCCTTTCCAATCCAAATCCTTCACCTTTAACCTCACCAGCTCATCAAACACAATCTCACACTCAAATTCTACCAACTCAGCAACCACCTTCTCATCAATTATCACAACCACTTCAACCTACTGTTGGCCATCCTATGATCACTCGATCAAAGAAGGGCATATTCAAGCCTAAGAAAGCCTATATAGCAGAACATGATTCTAAACCAACAGAACCACAGACAGTGACAGCAGCTCTAAGTGATCCACAGTGGCTTCAGGCCATGAAAGCAGAATATCAAGCATTAATTGATAATCAAACCTGGACTCTTGTTCAACCTTCTCATCCAGTCAGAGTACAAGGTAATAAATGGGTGTTTAGAATAAAACACAATCCAGATGGTAGTATTTTCAAGTATAAAGCCAGGCTTGTAGCTAAGAGCTTCTATCAAACTCCAGCCATTAATTATAATGAAACATTCAGCCCGTTGGTAAAGGCCTATGCAATTAAACTCATTCTTAGTTTGGCTGTTTTAACTCACTAGTCCCTAAGACAAGTTGACATTAATAATGCCTTTCTCAATGGTTATCTTACTGAAGAGGTGTACATGCAGCAACCAGAGTGCCTTATATTCAAGTTACAAACTTCAAAACCTACCCATGTCTACAAACTTCAAAACCTACCCATGTCTACAAACTTCAAAAGGCCTTTTATGGTCTTAAACAAGCTCCTAGAGCTTGGTTAGAAAGGCTGAAAACAGTGTTAACAGAACAATGGGGCTTTCAGAATTCAAAGTCTGATACCTCTCTGTTTTTTCAGCGAGTTCGAGGTCATCTCTTGCTTGTGTTAGTCTATGTGGATGATATTAATGTCACAGGCTCTAACCCTCAACAAATTCAGCAAGTTATCACCAATTTGCATACTACATTTGCTTTAAAAGATCTTAGGGAATTGAGTTATTTTCTTGGTATTCAAGTTACAAAAACCGAAACAGGCTTGCATCTCTCTCAGTCAAAGTATATAGCTGATTTGCTTGCCAAAGTTCAGATGCAGGATTGTACTCCTTGCTCAACTCCAATGGCTGCAAACACTCCTCTTACCAAAATTGACAGTGAGCTCTTTAATGTTGGAGCAGTAAGAAATGGACTAAGTTTATTCACTGGAAATGCTATCTCAGGTCTAGTCAAGCTAGCATACTGTCATCATCAAAATCGAAGTCAGCACCAAACCACCAATATAATCTCTAGTTTTTGGCCAAAACGCTGCCTTTTTGGGCAAATCACGACCACCATCACACTCATTGTACTCAAGTCTTCAAGATCCACCCATCCTAGTCTAATTTTTTGTTGACAGTTGCTGGTTACCCTATCTTTTCTTTATTTATAATTTTAGCCTAATACTTTCTTTAATTATTGTTTTGCCCTTAAATTTTTTGATTTCATAAAATACACAAACAAACACCAAAAAAAAAAAAAAAATTTAGTCATAAAATCACAGCATCATCGTGAAGATTTCATCTTCAAAGATGTTTTGGTTAGAATGTTTAGGACTTTACGTTTTATTGTGTAAGATTTAAATAAGTTTAACAAAACATAACCATTATTCATAAAAAGCTAAATAGATTCAACAAATATGTTCACGAAGATGCATGATATGAGGATAATGAGGAAAATGGTGACTTTGCTTCACTTGACAATAGTATTCTTTCAAAAGAGAATATTAATTGACCATTTACATCTACAACAAATTCTCCACGTACAGACATTGATATGGATCAATCGAAATTTGATGATTTTATTGTTATTGCTGAACGAGAAGAGGTAATTCTTCATATATCTTTTGATATTGTGGAGCAAAGACAAGTAGTTGTTGCTACAATCTCTTATTGTTCTCTTGATTTGCCTATAGAAGACAAAGAAGTTTTTAAAATTTTTCAATGATTAGAACATTATGAGAAAATGTCATTTTTTAGTAACTATATTGAAATTTGAGACGAACAACACAAGAAGGTAATGGTAGCGCAATTGTTGATTGAAGAATTTATTCTACACCGTTGAAGTGATCGGATGGACATCGTTACAAAAGCTGAAAATTTTAATGTACGCTTTCTACATTGAAGCTTTGTTTTGAAAATTAATCCTTATACACGTGATGATATTCTTAGATATTACAACAAGCAAAATTCAAGTAGGAATTTTCTCCACCCTAACGGGAATGATGCTGAGCAAGCAATTGAAGGAATCTTAATGAGATTGAAATTTATAATACTTTGAAATATTTTAATTAATCTATATTCTAGTTTAATTTGGTTGCATATTTAGAGTTTTATTGTTCAGGCAATGTTTATTTGAGTTGTGTTTCAAATTTAAGTATAAACCTTATTAAAATAGTTTCATAACCAAATTAAGATAAGTTTTAGTTCTAAAAATAAGTGTCGTCAAGTGTCTTTTGTAACTTTTAAAAGCAGGCCTTGTTTATTTTTTATTTGATTATTTCCTGAAATAAACTCAAGATTTGAGTTCAATAATATTTTTAGTTTTCAAAGATCTATTTGAGTTTTAGAGTTTAGTTAATTCTCAGCATTGTACGGAATCAGCAAGTCTGAACCCTCTAGGTTCACATGATTCTTTTGAATACACACGAATTTAGATCATTCTTTATTCTAATATTCTCAATAATCAATGGAATATCTAAATGTTAAACTTCAAGCTACATATCAGAGCCAAAAACCTGGTATTACAAATCTGCCCCAATCTACCACCAAACCTTCTCTTTTTCTTTCTTTTTGATTTTTTCATTAAGTTTGTTCTAAAACAAAAAAAATTCTGAAAAAAAAAATCAAAACCACTGTAGCTGCAGTCTACAGCTATCAGTGTACTTTTTCGTTGCCTTTCCATTGATCAATCACAACCATCATAGTCAAAAGAAATCAGCCACCCAAAACTTGTCATGAACGCCGCCTTTTCCGCTTTTAAATCACTAGAAAAATCACCCTAAAGTATCGAACATTACCACCTTCGTTTGCTAGAATCCGTTGTCATTTGGTCAGCACCACTACCATCAATCAACTCCTCTCCATCGGCACAACCTTTCTAACTACTCATCACCGCCAATCAACTTACCAATCATCAAAATCGAAGCCAACACCAAATCACTAGGGTTATCTCTAATTTCTAGCTAAAACATCACCTTTTTGGAAAAATCATCACATCATCACACTCACCATCCTCAAGTCTTTCAGATCCACCCATCTTAGTCCAATTTTCTCATCATCATCATTGGTTATTCTATCTTTTAATTATTTATAATTTTGGCCTTATACTTTTCTTAATTATTGTACTGTCCTCAAATGTTTTGATCTTATAAAAAACCCAAACAAACACCAAAAGATGAAAAAAAAAATTAAGTCATGAAATCACAACATCATCACATCATCATGAAAATTTTCATCTTCTAAGAAGATGTTTTGGTTAGAATGTTGAGGACTTTTCATTTGATTGCTCAAGATTTAAATAAGCTACAAAATATGGAATCATTACACATAAAGAAGAGATATAGATTCGACAAAGATGTTCGTGACGATGCATGTTATAAGGATAATGAAGAAAATGGTCACTTAATAATAGCATTCTTTCCAAAGAGAATATTAATTGGCCATTCACATCTATAATAAATTCTCTACACATAGACATTGATTTGGATCAACTACCGAAATTCAATGATTATATTGTTATTGTGTTATGAGAAGAGGTAGTTTTTCATACATCTTTTGATGTTATGGAGCAAAGATAGGTAGCTGTTGATACAATCTCTTATTATTGTTGTGATTTGCCTAAAGAAGACAAAGAAGTTTTTGATATTTTTCAATGGTTAGTAGATTATGAGAAATGTCATTTTTCAGCAACTATGTTGAAATTCAGCATGAACAGTACTAGAAGGTAATGTTAGCAAAATTGATGATTAAAGAATTTATTTTACACCACTGTAATGATTGGATGGACATCGTTATAAAAGCTAGAAACTTTAATGTTCGTTGTCTACATCGAAGCTTTGTTTTGTAGCTTTGTTTTGAAAATTAATCCTTATACAATGTGAAGATATTCTTGGAGATTACAACAAGCAAAATGTAAGGACGAATTTTCTTTACCCCGGCAAGAATAATACAGAGCAAGAAATTAAAGAAATTCTAATTAGATTGAACTATATAAAATTTGGAATATTTTAATTAATTTCTATTCTACTTTAATTTGGTTGCATATTTAGAGTTTATTATTTAGGCGTTGCTTATTTGAGTTGTACTCCTAATTTAGGTATAAGTTTTATTAAAATAGTTTTCTAATCAAATTAGGATAAGTATTAGTTAGTATAAATAAGTGTCTTTTGTAGCTTTTGTAAGTATGCCTTGATTATTTCTCATTTGATTATTTCTTAGAATAAATATACTCGATATTTGAGTTCAATAATATTTTTAATTTTCAAACCTCTGCGTGAGTGTTAAATTCAGCTAATTTTTGGTATTTTACAGAATAAACGAGTCTTAACCCTCTAGCATCACAATATTCTTTTGAATCATTATAATTTAGATATTTCCTTCATTCCGATATTCTCAAGAATCAATGACGTATTTAAATCTAAAACTTCCGTTGCATTGGAGATCAATTATAAAATAATTGTATTATTGCAGTAATTTTATTTCATAACTATAACAGTTTTCCGCTTTGTGAATTATGGATTATTGAGTTTTATTTAATTAAATGAAATGTGAGTGATAATTATTAATGATATTGTTGTCTTGCTTATTGCACATTTTTAGTTAGTTTTCTCAAATTATGTATATTTATTTAAATATGAATAATAATTAAATAATAAAATATTGACAGAAATAATTATGAAACTTCCTACAAATTCATTTAAAATTTTGAAATTCCTACTAAATTCATTTAAGAGTTGTTCAAATTAATTTAAATATTTGATTAGCATATGATAGATTTTAGTCATAGTTGAAAAATATTATAACAAAAAATTATCATATGCAAATGACAGATTCATGATGGATAATACACTATAAAATTCATGACATAAATAAACCATCATCTAAAATTTCTTGACATTGGCCTCAATGATGGGCGCACAACCTACACTAATAGGGTCATTGTTCAGCCTTATCCTAGTAGTGTGGATGAAATAAAATAAGATTAAATTAGAACAGATATGATTGTATGCAGCTGGGTTAGGGGCTGCGTTAAATATCTAGTATTGTCTAGTGTTTGGCTGTCTTTTTTTTTGGTATAATATATAATTGAATTGGATCTTATATTATTTAAATATTATATTAATTAAAAAATAAAATTAACTAAATGTTAAGATGTTAATTTGAATTAACTTGTAAAGTTTATAAATATCATTTTCGTAATACTATATTTGTAAATTTATATTTAAATTTGATTATTGTTTAAAAAATTTTAGAACCACAAATACTTGTATAATATCTTCTACAAATTGATATAGCATAACATTTGGAATGACAGAAATCTGCGCAGGGATGGCGTTCCTTGAATATTCTCCCATTCAGGAAGCAGATAAAGATAATTTAATATCTAATTTCTTATTGGGGGAAAAGACAAGGATCATATCTCCATTGCAGCATCCCCTCCATTTCTCCTGCTTTTAATTGTTATTATATATTTTCTGAAATTTCTATTGAAAATATTCAAATTGAATATATTTTGGATGAAAATGAAAAAAAAAAAAAGAAGAAGATAGGCCAAATATTTACAAAGTAAGATGGATAGCAATAATATAAAAAGTTGAATGAATTTTGTCATTGCCTCAATTAAATAGACAAATAATACTTTTGTTTTAAGGATCGGAGGAGACGCAATGTACCTTCCAATTAAGTACAAATTAAAACATAATACAATCAAAGTCCAATACAATCTTCCACAAAACATGAGAAAATACCAACATGGCATGAAGATTAATTGATTGAAGCAGCTAGTTGAACTAGAAAGCCAAAGAGAATAAGCGGGTTGGAGAAAAATGGGCAATGATCACTGTCCACATCAAAGACTTGTGATGGCGTGCACTTTGAAATCATAGCATCTTGATTTTGTAGCTTAAATAATTGATCATTCAAGGTCCTTATATACACACGGCGTACCTTGTTATCATCACCTGGGAACGGAGCACATGCAAAGGCCATAGCAGGTGCAGGTCGTAAAAGCATCGAGGCCAAAGTCGAGTCCTGATAATGTATTTTCGCGTCATTAATTAGCTGGGCAGCTCAAACGGATTGGGGCAATAGGCCATTTTTTTTTAAGGTGTTCTTACATTTATTTATCTTCTTTAGATTATACAAGCCATACGTCAATATGAAAAATTAAAAAATTAAATTTGTAAAAAATAATAACGATAATAATTTAAAGTAAATAATAGAACAATAGTTTCAATAAAACCATTAATTCTACCATGTATAAAGATTATCAAATACGAAATTTTTATAAATCTTATTTTTAAGGTGAAGAATATCAAATGCAAAATTTTTATTAAAAAATAACTCTTAATTTTTGGATAATTATGAATGGGTAATAATAGGGAGATATCTATAATTAAGGCTTTTCATATATGTAACTTAACTAGAATCTTTGAAATCTTAAAAGAATATTTAATCATTAGTATATATATTAACTAAATGCCAAATATTGGAATCCATTTAAAATTTAAGATACTAGGCGATTGTCTAATTTGCCTAATGCTACAATTCCTTATTAATTAGAACATCATATTAGCAAAAGTTTATTTACGATGATACGGAAATTAAGAACATTACTATTAGGAGTAAGTGGTTTACAAATTATTAATTTTTCAAAATTCTTTTATTCACCACCTAATTTTGAATCTTAGTAGTTCTAGGAGACTATAATCAACTTGACTCTACTCACGTAAACCTTTTAAGCAAAAGAAATAATATTGATATTCTCAATGCTCACCTCCACAGGACTCATACGATAATAAAGTTCTCGTTGATATTCCTTTTTCACCATGATGCTTGTTGGAGGTTTATCAGGACCCAACATATACTCTAGTTCGAACATGCATTCAGGTATCCCATTTTGTACTGTACCCTGGTTAATGTTTGCAGGAAAAAGAGCCTTTACATCTTCCGAACTTCTATCTGACATGTCAGCCGCAATGTAAACAGCCATATGAATTCTGTCATAGCCAAATCTATTAATGGCGTCCGTTAAGTTCAGACCTCCTATACTATGTCCCACCATAATCACCTGAAAATCCAAACAAGTCAATAACTAAAAATAAAAATTTATCTCCATTTTAATTATAAAAATCAATCAATCAAAATAGTTACTCACCTTTTCATTAGCTGGCAAGTTAAGCAAGAGGTTGATGAGGGGCTTATTGTAGTCCTCTAAAGTGAAGACAGTGTTGGGATCAGTTGGATCAATACCAGCACTTGTCAGATCAAGGCATGTGACTTTGTAGCCTGATGTTTCCAAAAGTGCTCGTAGCTTGAACCAGCACCAAGCTCCATGACTTGCTCCGTGAACCATAACAAAGTGCGCATGGTGCTATGGATTTTGTTTTCTTCGATTTTCTAATCAAGGGTAGAGTCACCTTTGGAGTCCGCTCCACTATCTGATTTTATGGAGCAGCATGCTTCGGATAAGATCAAATCGACCACACAATTGGTTGCCACTGCGCACGTGATAAATGTTGTAATTTAATGTGCTGCAGCTTGGTTAGATTATCTTCAACTTGCGACTGAGCAATATGAGGAGTTAATTTAATGTCAGAAATAGTTTTGGGCCAACAAACTACTTAATGTCTTGAAGATGGGTTTGCAATGAAATTATCGATTTCTTTTTCATCCATTGCCCTTCTTCGAAGTTAGGGATGGCAACGGACCGCAGTGGGTTTGTTATTATTAAATTTATGTTTGTATAAAATTTAAATTATCAACTCATCCGTAATTCGTTATGAGTTTTGATAATTACCAAACCCACAACAGTATCCAGCGGATTTTTTGTGGATTTTCATATTTAAAATCACAAATCTTTAATATGTAAATTTATAATAACAACTTAAACTTCAACATAACATACTCAATTTTAAATTTAACCAATGTAAATTAAAAATTAAAATTTCAACATCAATCCAACACAAATACGAAAATTTAAGTATAAAAAATATACAAACATAAAAAAAACCACAAACTATTATCTAAAAATAATAATTATCATTTCATATTATCATTCAACATAAACTCCAGGAGACGATTTTCATTTCATCATCACCATAAGCACCCATCCAACATGATTCCTACAATAATGATTAAGATTAATATTTTCTAAAGAATAGTACATTTTAAATATTAATCTGAAAAATAAAATTATAATAATGAAATAATTTATGCATTAAGTTAAAAAAATCAATTGAAATTATAATAAGCATATAAATATATTTTTAAATTTAAATATTTTTTAATTAAAATTAAATTAAAAATAATTACAAAAATGTTGTAGGTTTGGCAGATACCCGCATATTTGGCTAATACCAAACTCACCTGTAACCTAGTGCAGTTTTCAATTTATAATACCAAACCCGCCGCAACCCATAAGATTACTAGCAGTGGGCGGATTTGGACGGATTTGCGGGCTTGCATGTACCATTACCATCCCTAATCAAAGTCTTTATAATTTTGTATCATAGTTGAAGGATGCAAAAATATTCTTCTTATTTTTTCAACCATCCCCATAATTGCCATAGAGCTCAAATCAGCTTAATTAATTATTAGCTATGAATATCTTAAAGCCTTGAATCATCAAATTCAAGTATTTTTATTGTTTGATTTTGGTATTTGATTGTGTATCTTCAGAAGACGCAGAAAATTGTTTTTAGATTATGGAGAATTTCCATTCACTTCCCAGCAATTATGGCAGTTATTTTTTCCCCTTTTCTTCCTGTGCTTAATGGTAGTTGTCATGATGGATAATTTGATAATAAAAGTTATTGTGAAATAATGGGTGTAAAGAGTTCTTTTATGAGTTCAAATATCTTCACCCATTGATAACTGAACAACGCATCACAAAAATATTTGTCTCTTAGTCAATTATGAAGATTTCTTTTTAAAATAAAATTATTAAAGAAATATTCAGAAATTCACAACAAGACAAACAATATTTTGTCATATTTTTGTTCCCTTGTTAATTTTCTTTGCGATTTTATTATTCTTTAATTTTGTGAATTGGTTTGATGACATGAGAAATACATTTTGTAAATGCTTTTACTAATGAATTTGCAGCGTCCAGCTATGCCACCTACAGGTTTGGTACCACCGTTAGATTTAACCCGTGTAATGGCATAGATGTGTTTGTTGAGTTATTAACGTTAAATACCCTTGTTGTTTAAGCAAAATAAGAAAAATAAAAAGTTTTAAAATTTTGCCATATAAGTCCATAATATATTAAATTTTTTTTACACTATTGAACTAATTTTCAATTAAATAACTTATCCTTATATTTATTAATATATATTTAAATTAATACATTCTCCTATTAATTAATAAATTAATTAATTTAATATATGGCTAAACTATATATATTATTTACTAACCATAATTGAAGATAAATATAAATATGATTTTTTTTTTCATTTTAACATAATGGCAACCAATTTCCTCCCACCCATGTGAGCAAGGTTCAAACCTTGCACCATTTTTTTTTTCTAACACAAGTGATTTTACTATCTTAAGTAGATAGAATGTACAAAATATGAAAATGAATTTAATTTAATATTCTATGCAGTTAGTGCTTTATTATTTTCTAGTAACATAATGTTTATTTAACATACTATCAATTATTCGATTATGTAGTAAAAATATATTAATTTACTACTAATAATAAAGTGTTAGTTTATCAATTAAAATTATTTTTGTTTGTTTGAATAAGGACTTTTGTTATTTTTGGTTGAGTTTTTGTCCTTAAATAAAAAGAATAAATTTCATTGCACACTTAAATAAATTGACTTTTGTTACACATTAGCGTAATTTGTATTAGCTTGAAAAAAAGAAAAAGAAAATAAAAAGGGCAGTATATGTATATATGTGTGTGTGTATAGATAAGTTAGAACCAAAAACCTGGTATTACAAATCTGCACCAGCAATCTTCTCTTTTTTTCTTTTTAATTTTTTCATTAAGTTTGTTCCCAAAAAAAAAAAAAAAAAAGCCTGAAAAAATAGAAACCCAGGGCAACCACTGCAGCTGTCGTCTACAACTATCGGTTACTTTTCCATCGCCTTTCCGTTGATCAACTACCACCATCACAGGTAGAAGAAACCATCCACCCAAACCCTACTTTGAACACCACCTTTTGCTCTTCTAAATCACCGGGAAAATCACCCAAAATAGTACAACACTGCCACCTTCGTTCGCTGGAATCGACCGTCATTTGGCCAGCACCACTACCATCAATCAACTCCACTCCATCGGCACAACCTTTCTTACTACTCATCACTGCCGATTAACTCACCAATCATTAGAATTGAAGCCAACACCAAATCAAAGCGATTATCTCTAATTTCCAGCCAAAACACCACCTTTTTGGAAAAAAAAAATCATCACAGCATCACGCACACCGTCCTCAAGTCTTTCAGATCCAACTATCTTAGTCCAATTTTCTAATCATCGTCGTCGGTTACTCTATCTTTTACTTGTTTATAATTTTGGCCTCATACTTTTTTAATTACTGTACTACCCTCAAATGTTCTAATCTCATAAAAAACCCAAACAAACACCAAAAGATGAAAAAAAATTAAGTTATGAAATCACAGCATCATCATGAAGATTTCATCTTCAAAGAAGATATTTTGGTTAGAATGTTGGGGACTTCGCATTTGGTTGATCAAGATTCAAATAAGCTTCAAAATATGGAATCATTACACATAAAGAAGAGATATGGATTCGACAAAGATGTTCGTGACGATGCATGTTATGAGGATAATGAGGAAAATGGTGACTTTGCTTCAGTTAAGAATAGCATTCCTTCCAAAGAGAATATTAATAGGCCATTCATGTCCACAACAAATTCTCCACACATAGACATTGATTTGGATCAACCACTGAAATTCGATGACTATATTGATATTGTGTTATGAGAAGTGGTAGTTCTTCATACATCTTTTGATGTTATAGAGCAAAGACATGTAGCTGTTGATTCAATTTCTTATTATTCTCTTGATTTTCCTAAAAGACAAAGAAGTTTTCAATATTTTTCAATGGTTAGTAGATTATGAGAAAAAGTCATTTTTCAGCAAGTATGTTGAAATTCAGCACGCAAAATTGTTGATTGAATAATTTATTTTACACCACTGGAATGATTGGATGGGCATTGTTATAAAAGCTGGAATCTTTAATGTTCATTGTCTACATCGAAGCTTTGTTTTGAAAATTAATACTTACACAACGTGAAGATATTGTTGGAGATTACAACAAACAAAATGTAAGGACGAATTTTCTCTATAGTGACAGGAATAATACAGAGAAAGAAATTAGAGAAATTCAAATTAGGTTTTTTTTTTTTTTTGAAAGAGAATTTTTTTTTTATTAACCACCCAAGGGTAGGGGGGTTAGGCGGGACCCCCTTACCTGTAGATTATTAAAATGAAACGAAAAATACATATAGAGGCGGACATAAACCAAAACCTCCAAGCAGAAGAAAAACAAAGAACAAATGGAAATGGAAACCAATTATAGAGTAACAGAAATATAAATGCGAAATCATCAATGCGAACGCCCAGAACGTCGCTTGCGGTGCTTACGACCTTTCCTAAAACGGGAGTGCAGGCCAGCAACGCTGAAGTCACGATGATGCTCCTCGATACCCTCAGGCTCAGAAGCAAAATACTCATCAGCTATAGGATTGTCCGTGGAGCTAAACTCCTCATCTGATTGAGATAGGAAGTTTGGAGGAGGAGAGTGAATACCCATAGCCGGGGAGCGAATAGCAGCGGTAGGCGGACCTCCCGAAGAAGGCCGAATCGGCTCACCCACAGAAACACTCATCCCTGGAGCAACAGTCGCAACGGGAGCCACAGAGGCCGAGAGCTGACCCTGAGTCACAGGAGGCTGGTGATCAGAAGCAGGTGCTGCAACTCGTAATGGGCCCTGATCATGGGTCTAGGCCTCACCAACAGGCTGCGTAGGCTTGCGAAGCCCGGGATTAGCTACGTAACAGGAATCTGCAGAATGACCAAGATGCCTGCACGAGGAACAATAAGCTGGGACCCGCTCAAAAATAACGTCCTGCCAAAATCCGGAATCCCCCTCTCCAATCCATAAACGAGGCAACAGCGGCTTCGAAATATCATACTCCACCAGAACTCGAGCTACCGATGGCCGATTAACTGAGGCCGTGGCATGATCAACCCGTAATGGGGTGCTAATAGCAGAAGCAATAGAAAACAAAGCAGATTTACAATGGATAAAATGAACAGGCAAGTACGGAAGGGATACCCATACCAGAACAATAGGGGACTCCTCCGAACAGCGGAAATCAGTGCTCCACTTAAAGATGCGCATGCCTCGACCATTAATGTACCAAGTCTGGCGCACCCAAACATGGAAATAATCTTCTTCCAAAGAGAGTTTGATCAACACATGCCGGTTGTCAAGTAAGGAGACTTGACAACTTCCTTTCAAACCCAGGGTCACAAAAAATCTCCGAATAATGTTCATAGAAGGCCAGCCAAAGGAGAACTTACCGACGAGAGCTAATGTAAATGGTTTAGCCATGGCTTGTATTTCCGCTGCTGTAAAATGGATGGCGAGCTCGCCACGATATAGGGAAGTCGGCTTAACCGGTACTGTGGGTTCCGTAGAACCCGTAACTGCATCAAGGAATGACTTATGAGGCCTAGGGGGGCTGTTGGGTTAAGGATGGATACTGGGTTCAAAACGGAGGCAAATGATGGCTTAGAAGGGGGAGGTTGGTTATGGGTTGCATGGTTAATATGGGCAACCTGAGGAGTAGGTAATGTAGGTCATTGTGGGTCATGAGATGAGTTCGGAGGAGGATGGTTGGAGGGAGTCACCCCAAGCTGAGGCAAACCCCTGACTGCCAGGGGAGCATGGGGTTGTGACGTGGGGAGTTAAGAGGGATTATTGGGCTCTAGGCTGGGCCTAGGTAGGTTTTGTGGGTTGTGAGGGCTTTGTGTGGGAGCTGGCACGGACTGTGGAGAGGGTTGTTGCATAGCCGAAGCACCACTGGTGGGATGCGGAGAAGCACACTTCTGAGGACGAGCTAAATCGGGCTGTGTGGCAGGGTTTGTGGGCTGAGTTTGGTGTATGGTGGCTTGTTGTGAGCAGTGAGGGGAAGAGGGACCTTGTGGCTCATCCGAGGCTGCATGGACCCGTGGTAAGGGAGCCAATGGTAGCTTGGAGACGCCTGCAATGTGGCTGGCCTGGTTGGAATCGGTGGGTTGCATGATACCACACGCGGCAGCCAATAACGCGTGAGTTGCATTCATGTGGCGGCTAGGGTTTTGGGTGGCAATTTCAGCTTGGCCCAAGTGCTTCTGTGGTGGACGGGAAGGCTGAGCTTCTGCATAGGAAGGCAGAGGATGATGGACCGAGGAGTGTGGGCCATCACCAGTGGCTGGACGCGCGGCGGCGGTGATCGAGAGGTGGTGGCCATCGTTACGAGATCTAGGGCTTGTTGCTTCAACCCGTGGCTGTTCGACTCGGTCCGGCTGGCCGGCGTCAAGGTGGGGCAAGGGCGCCCAAGAGGGATGGTCTGGCATGCCGCTGTTGGCCGCAACGGCGGTTAGAGGCGCCGAAGACCCAATTCGTTTGAAGGGGACCCATGTACGTGAGGACCGTCGTGGTGCGGGGGGGGGGGGGGCGCTGGTGGAGGGGTTGCTCAGACTGGGGGAGGTGGCCGGCAGTGGGGGAGTGCGCCGGTGGTGGTTGGGGACCACCACCTACGGCCGGGGAAGCCATTCTGGCAGCAATGTTCTGGGCTTCTGTTTTTCGCTGTTGGTTCTGTGCGTGTCTCCTAGAGAAATTCAAATTAGGTTGAAATATATAATATTTCAAATATCTTAATTAATTTCTATTCTAGTTTAATTTGGTTGTATATTTAGAGTTTATTATTTAGGCATTACTTATTTGAGTTGTATTCTTAACATAGGTATAAGTCTTATTAAAATAGCTTTCTAATAAAATTAGGATAAGCCTTAGTTAATACAAATAAGTGTCTTTTGTAGCTTTTATAAGCAGGCCTTGATTATTTGTTACTTGATTATTTCTTAGAATAAATAAACTCGATATTTGAATTCAATAATATTTTCAATTTTTGAAGCTCTACGTGAGTGTTAAATTTAGCTAAGTCTTAGTATTTTACAGAATCAACGAGTCGTAACCCTCTAGCATCATGGTATTCTTTCGAATTATTATGAATTTAGATCTTTCCTTTATTCTGGTATTCTCAAGAATCAACGGCATATTTAAACCTAAAACTTCTGTTGCATTGGAGATCAATTATAAAATAATTGTGTTATTACAGTAATTTTATTTCATAACTATAACAGTTTTCCGCTTTGTGAATTATGGATTATTGAGTTTTATTTAATTAAATGAAATGTGAATGACAATTATTAATGATATTGCTGTCTTCCTTATTGCACATTTTTAGTTAGTTTTCTCAAATTATATATATTTATTTAAATATGAATAATAATTAAATAATAAAAATATTGACATAAATAATTATGAAACTTCCGACAAATTCATTTAAAATTTTGCAATTCCTTCCAAATTCATTGAAGAGTTGTTCAAATTAATTTAAATATTTGATTAGTATAATGATAGATTTTAGTCAGAGTTGAAAAATATTATAATAGAAAATTATCATATGCAAATGACATATTCATGATGGATAATACACTATAAAATTCATGACATAAATAAACCATCATAAAAAATTTATTGACATAGGTTTCAATGACGGGCGCACAACCTTCACCTAATAGGGTCATTGTCTAGCCTTATCTTAGTAGTGTGGATGAAATAAAATAAGATTAAATTAGAACAGACAGGATTGTGTGGTGCTGGGTTAGGAGGAGCATTAAATATCTAGTATTGTCTAGTGTTTGGCTGTCTTATTTTTGGTATAATATATGATTGAATTGGATCTTATATGATTTAAATATTTTATTAATTAAAAAAATTAACTAAATGTTAAGATGTTAATTTGAATTAACTTGTAAAGTTTATAAATATCGTTTTCGTAATATTATATTTATAAATTTACATTTTATATTTTATTATTGTTTGAATAATTTTAGAACCACAAACACTTGTATAATATCTTATACAAATTGATATAGCATAACATTTGGAATGATAAAAATCTGCACGGGAATAGTGTTCCTTGAATATTTTCCCATTCAAGAAGTGGATAAAGACAATTTAATATCTAATTTTTTATTGGGGGGAAAAGATGAGCATCATACTCCATTGCGGCATCTCCTCCATTTCTCCTGCTTATAATTGTTATTATATATTTTTTGAAATTTCTATTGAAAATATTCAAATTGAATTTAGTATGGAAAAAAAAGAAAAAAAAAAAAGAAAGGCCAAATATTTACAAAGTAAGATAGATCGCAATAATATAAAATGCTGAATCAAATTAACACTTTTTATTTTAAGGATCGGAGGAGGCGCAATGCACCTTCCAATTAAGTACAAATTAAAACATAATACAATCAAAGTCCAATACAGTTTTCCACAAAACATGAGACAATACCAACATGGCATGAAGATTAATTGATTGAAGCAGCAAGTTGAACTAGAAAGCCAGAGAGAATAAGTGGGTTGGAGAAAAATGGGCAGTGATCACTGTCCACATCAAAGACTTGTGATGGGGTGCACTTTGAAATCATAGCATCTTGATTTTGTAGCTTAAATGATTGATCATTCAAGGTCCTTATATACACACGGCGTACCTTGTCGGCATCACCAGGGAACGGATCATACGCAAAGGCCATAGTAGGTGCAGGTCGTAAAAGCATCGAGGCCAAAGTCGAGTCCTGATAATGTATTTTCGTGTCATTAATTAGCTGGGCACCTCAAACGGATTGGGGCAATAGGCCATTTTTTTTTTTTTAAGGTGTTCTTACATTTATTTATCTTTTAGATTATACAAGCCATATGTCAATATGAAAAATAAAAAAACTAAATTTGTAAAAAATAATAACGATAATAATTTAAAATAAAAAATAGAACAATGGTTTCTATAAAACCATTAATTCTGTCATATATAAAGATTATCAAATACGAAATTTTTATTAATCTTGTTTTTAAGGTGAAGAATATCAAATGCAAAATTTTTATTAAAAAATAACTCTTAATTTTTGGATAATTATGAATGGATAATAATAGGGAGATATCTATAATTAGGCTTTTCATATACGTAACTTAACTAGAATCTTAGAAATCGTAATAGAATACTTAGTCATTGGTATATACATTAACTAAATATCAAATATTGGAATCTTTTTAAAATTTAAGATCTTAAGCGATTGTCTAATTTGCCTAACGCTACAATTCCTTATTAATTAGAATATCATATTAGCAAAATATTATTTATGGTTAAACGAAAGTTAAGAACATTATTGTTTGAGTAAGTGGATTACAAATTATTAATTTTTTAAAATTCTTTTATTCACAACATAATTTTGAATCTTAGTAGTTCTAGGAGACTATAATCAACTTGACTATACTCACGTAAACTTTTTAAACAAAAAAAATAATATTGATATTCTCAATGCTCACCTCCACAGGACTCATTTGATAGAAAAGTCCTCGTTGATATTCCTTTTTCACCATGGTACTTGTTGGAGGTTTATCAGGACCCAACATATAGTCCAGTTCGAACATGCATTCAGGCAACCCATTTTGTGTTGTACCTTGGTTAATGTTTACAGCAAAAAGTGCCTTTATATCTTCAGAACTTTTATCTGACATGTCAGCCGCAATGTAAATAGCCATATGAATTCTGTCATAACCAAATCTATTAATGGCGTCCGTTAAGTTCAGACCTCCCATACTATGTCCCACCAAAATCACCTGAAAATCCATACAAGTCAATAACTGAAAAGAAAAACTTGTCTCCATTTTAATTACAAAAATCAATCAATCAAAATAGTTACTTACCTTTTCATTACGTGGCAAGTTAAGCAAGAGGTTGATGAGGGGCTTATTGTATTCCTCTAAAGTGAAGACAGTGTTGGGATCAGTTGGATCAATACCAGCACTTGTCAGATCAAGGCATGTGACTTTGTAGCCTGATGTTTCCAAAAGTGCTCGTAGCTTGAATCAGCACCAAGCTCCATGACTTGCTCCGTGAACCATAACAAAGTGTGACATGGTGCTATGGATTTTGTTTTCTTTGATTTTCTGATCTTCTGGGTAGCGTTACCTTTGGAGTCCACTTCACTATCTGATTTTATGAAGCAGCATGCTTCGGATAAGATCAAATCGACCACACAATTGGTTGCCACTGCGCACGTGATAAATGTGGCAAATTTATGAGGAGTTAATTTAATGTCAAAAATAGTTTTGGGCCAGCAAATTTCTGAATGTCTTACAGATAGGTTTGCAACGAAATTATCCATTTCTTTTCATCATTGTCCTTCATCAAAGTCAAAGTCTTTATAATTTTGTGTCATAAGTGCAAGATGCAAAAAAAAAAAAAATTCTTCTTTTTTTTTCAACCATCCCCACAATTGTCATAGAGTTCAAAACAGCTTAACTAATTATTAGTTATGCATATCTTAAAGCCTTGAATCATCAAATTTAAGTATTTTTATTGTTTGATTTTGGTATTTGATTGTGTTTCTTCAGAAGACGCAGAAAATTGTTTTTAGATTATGCGGAATTTTCATTCACTATGCCTCTGCTAATGAATTTGCAGGGTCCAGCTACGTTACCCACAGGTTTGGTACCCAATTTTTTGTCTTTTTCAAATCCACCGTTAGATTTCACCCAAGAGTAATATAATGGCTGAGGTGTTTGTTGAGTTATTAACATTAAATGCGCTGTTGTTTATGCAAAATAAGGAAAATAAAAAGTTTCAAAATTTTGAGATGTAAGTCCGTAATATTTTAATTTTTTTTACACTATTGAACTTAGTTTTGAATTAAATGACTTAACCTTACATTTATTAATGTCTATTAAAATTAATACATTCCCTTACTAATTAATAAATTAATCAATTTAATATACAGCTAAACTATATATATTATTTACTAACCATAATTGAAGATAAATATAAATATGATTTTTTTTAAATTTAACATAATGGCAACCAATTTCCTCTCACCCATGTGAGTGAGGTTCAAACCTTATACCATTTTTTTTTTGTAACACAAGAGATTTTACTATCTTAGGTAGATAGCATGTGCAAAATATGAAAATGATTTTAATTTAATATTCTATGTAGTTAATGCTTTATTATTTTCTTGTAACAAAATGTTTATTTAACATATTATCAATTATTCGATTATGTAGCAAAAATATATTAATTTACTAATAATAATAAAGTGTTAGTTTATCAATTAAAATTATTTTTGTTTGTTTGAACAAGGACTTTTGTATTTTTGGTTGAGTTTTTGTCCTTAAATAAAAAGAATAAATTTAATTGCACACTTAAATAAATTGACTTTTGTTACTCTACCCCAACATTTTTAAATAGTCATTAGCACAAATGCATACGGTTAAGATATTTCATTAACTTAGTTAAAAAAAAGGATAAAAAAATAGTAAATCGAAACAATTACTCTATTTGAAAACAATTTAAATATTTCTTCATTAAAAATAAACTAAAAATAAATATTTTCTATTCTTTCTTCTCTTTTGCTCTCATCACACTAGGACAACGGCAGAGGTTTCAATTCAAGTCAATGGATCATGTTTATATCATGTTAAATTTGAGCTAACCCAATCCCAACTCATTTATTAATTGTGTAAAGAATTTCACCCTTACTGACTCATTTATTATCATGTCGTAACTGTGTTACTTATTTAACAAAATTTTAATTTTCAATAAAAAATATATTTTTAATATGTTTCTATATTTTCTATAAGTTTTGGAGTGATATCTTCTTAAACTTCAATCAATTTTGTTTTAAATACAAATAAATGATTTTTAAAAATATGAAATTCAACACATATCTATCGATTAAAATATAAGTCAATAAGTATATTAATTGAATAAATGGATTATCATATTACGAATTTTTAAACTAAACCCAATACAGTTATTAATTGAGTTGATAGCGACGAAGAGCAAGCAAATTCATTCAAGTTAGATATCCAAGTATTTGATTCAAATAGATTGGATAAGATCCATCCAAAATACTATGGACTTGATTTATCCGATATCCATCTATGAACTTTAATATTATTAATATTTAAGTGTATGAGACTAAAATTGAATATTATAATTAATGTTTGAGTTTTGTAAATTAAATGAAAAATCAAAATAACATCGCTGAAAGTTACTGCATTACAGCAACAACAATAACGACACCATCACTGAAAAACAGGAGTGAACAGAAACACAAATACTATCAACAAATTCAAAATTCTCCGATCTATGTAATAGTGGTAACGTTGCTAAATAAATGGATGTGCCAGTGATGGATGCGCCTTCCAATGCAAACAACCATAGCAAGGCCACCATAATTAGGCAATGTTTCAATTTTCACGGCTTTTAACAACCAAATGTCTGTAAATTGAAAGAAATGGCAGCGTAATGTAACTCGTTGTGGTTTTGTGGTGTAGTTATGAGAGCAGTCATTTTTGGAAGGCATGCGCAACTCTACATATCACCATTTTCTAGGATTGAGACTATCATTCTGCATATCATTTAATTTCGAGTCTAGTCGTACCCTCGATGGCCCCCTTTGATCAATAATGTAATTGCCGACGGTGGAGCAGTGGTAGTCAATGATTATCCATATTTTTTAATATAATTTTTTTTAATTAAAAATAAGAGTAATAATTTTGTTTTATTATTCCATTTCTATATTGAAAATAATTTTAATTACCTTTTCATATTAATCATTTTAGGAAATTAAATAAAAAATAAATAAGTATTTTTGTAAAACACATTATTAGTTTTTCATATTATAAAATGCATATTGGTTTATAATAAAAATTAAATATCAATGTTTACCCTTGGGTATCCATATTCATATTGGTTTATAATAAAAATTAAATATCAATGTTTACCCTTGGGTATCCATATTCATATTGAATAATTATTTATTTACACATGAATGAATAATAACTATACCCAATTGGATTTTATCATCCTTAATTGACACGGATATGACCAATTAAATAATTGTATCAAGTTGACCACTCAAATATTATTATTTTTTTATGTTATATTCCTGTCGGATTAATGTCGCAGTGCTTGAAAACAGCACCATGGCCATGGCCTTTTTTTTTTTTTTTAAAGTTTGGTAGTGAAATGGATTTCTTTTTTTTTTTTTTCAATTCTAGCAAATTATAAATTGGCTTCTCCACATATATTGCAATAACAAAAATAAAATTAAAAAAAAACTTATATTGTCCAATTTGACAAGTCTGCAATGTCGGAGTATTGTGTTCATGTCAGCGTCTTGCAAAGGTGCTTGTGAAATAGATCATAGCTTCTAGAAGCATCACTGCAATTGAAAATTTTTAGGTGTAGGACTAATATGTGAAAATTTAAAAGTTTTATTTTTTTAACAAATATATGAACTCTATTATAGTTGACATGAGAAGGACAAAAAAGGGGGTATGAAACCCATGTGGTAACATAATTTTGCTCTGCATTTGTATTTGGGTTCTTGCAACAGTTTCCTTAGTGCTGGCTTTAGAGTGCTAGGGGCTTAGGTAGATTTTTTTTAATGAGCCCTCCTTATATTCAGCAGCTTCAATATTTAAATAAATATAAAAGAGTATAAAATTCAATCAATTTTAATTATATATTAAATATCAACAATCAATAAAATAGTACGAAAATTTTAGAAAAAAAATAGTTAAGATATATTTTTTAGTAGTTAAGGTATCTTTTTTACTTGTCTTGGAACTATTATTTAAATAAACTATTTTTTTTCACTTCAAAAGGGAGCCAATAAATGTAATAATTTTCTTTATAGAGAAGAGAGCAAGAAATTTTGTGTTTGAGAGGAAATAAAGAAATTGTAAAAAGCGAGGTGCAATAACTTCAAGTGGTTGCTGCAGAGACTTGGGGTACCCTATCTCAATACTATGTATACCCTTCCTGCACCAATAAATTCAGTATCCGGGATATCCTTCTTACACCAGTAAACTCAGTACCCGGGATACCCTTTCTATACCAGTAAATTCGGTACTCGGAATACCCTTCCTATACCAGTAAACTCTGTATCCGGGATACCCTTACTACACCAACAAATTCGGTGCCCGGGATACCTTTGATACATCAACAAACTCGGTACCTAGGATACCCTTACTGCACCAGGTACATTTGATGATATAAAATGGTCAAATCTCCAAAATTCAGTCAAAGGGAACGTCTCCATCGCCTAAAAGATAATATTCTATTTGCCGAATCAAATATTAGAATATCTTGTCAAAAAAGAAGGGATGGCCACCTGACATCCCTGCAAAAGTGGCAGGTGGCGAACCAAAAAAGGTTGTGGTCCTCAACAACCATGTCAGGCAATCTCTGTTGAGATTTCCTGGACCACCCTAACAGGTGCACCACGTGCCCTAGGGAGTAAAATACGCCATAGACACATTTCTTGCTCCCCAAGCATACTTATAACCGCCCCAAAAATCACAAAACCTAACAGCCAATGACCATTAGCAAGGCACCACGTAGCAGCCGGGCACCCCACATATAAAGGCACCCAGGTTTTATTTTTATGATTCTATTCCATGACACACGCACATACTACACCAAAAAGGCTAAGGTATTTTTAAATCTCCAACCACCATTTTTAGAGGGCTGGCAAGCTCTCATCACCATAAAAAAGTTCGAGTAGCTGACTTGAGTGTCGGAGAGTGGACGCCGGATACCCCGGCTCCACCTCTAACCTCATTTTCTATTGTTTTACAGGATTGAAGCTTATCTCCGAGAGCCCCCTTCTTCAGATTTCGATTCTCCACCATCACCATTCTTTTCCATCTCCCTTAAATCTTAGTACATCACACACAACGACCAAGTGAGGTACCCTGGTTACCCGAAAAATAAATTCATTGTTTTTAGTTTGATTTTGAAGCTTCGATTCACGTACACCAAAATCAACTAAAAACATTTTGTAATGTTAAATAATTAAGGATTTTTTTTAAACAGATAAACAATTTAATTTTTTTCTTGGAAAAACTAATAATAAATTAATGGTTAGATAATACTATTATTTATAGTTTTTTTTATCAAATATAAAATTCTACAAAAATTCTTAATTGTATGATAATTATTAATTAAAGAGGTGCCTAAAAAATGGACTTTCTTATTATAAATAACTTAAATTAATTTTAGTATATCAAGGAAAATACTAAAAAAAAGAGGTCTTCCTAATATATGGGGCCTAAGTGACTACATTAGGGCCTTTCTAATAGACGTGGCCCTAGGCAACAGCCTAGTTCGCCTATACTTAAAATCCGCCCTGAGTTTCCTTGTGATTCTAGTTTTGAGGGAGGGAGAGAGCTAAAGCAGGCTTTGTTCACAATATTTTTAGTGCATTATTAAACAAAATGATATTATCAATAAATTAAAAGTAATGATATTTTATTCTATCAATTTAAATCATTAACCCCTATTTTTTAATTAACTGAATTATTTATTTCAAGAACTATACTTATTAAAAAAATAAAAAAAATTTACTTATTCTTTTCTATCCAAAGTCTTAGATTAATTTCATCTCTCCCACTTTCTTAAATTGATTAACAATTTGAATAAGGACGAGCCTATTGAAACCCACTAATTTCCTCTCTATATTATGATGTAAGATAGTTACGTAGGATGAGCAAAGTACCTTTTTAGGATCATAACTTGAGATATAGGTGTCAATTTGGGGCATTAAAACTTGTAACGAGACAAACCAAACCCAAGATTGCCTTAGTTGTTTTACCCCATGGTTGAGCAGGAAATTATGTTTCTTTTGTGGTTGTTTTGTAATTTTAGAATACTTTCCTATTTTTTTTATTTCTTTTAAGATTTTTATCTCTTTTTCTAGATATCAGACCTAGGGGCCGTTTGTTTTGTTTTCCTTATTTCAGTTATTAGAATTTTATTGTATAATAATATTTGGGATTTGCCTATTTTATTATATAATAAGATATGACTATTTTAAAGTAAATTTTATTTAAAAAAATATTATCCACTCACTGAGCTCACTAAGTTTAATACTCACCTCATTTTATTATATTTTCCCCCTTACAAAAGGTTGTAGGTATACCATTTGACCCAACTGATCACGTGATGGTGTTAAAAGACATAGATGATTTTTTAAGGCCTTTTAATCATCTCATTTTTTGGAATTGTATAAATTTGTTATATTATTTTTTTGAGATTAAGAGTAACCCAATGTATGTTAACATTTGTGATAATATAATCTTTTGATACTTTCGAGTTATCTTGGGTAATACCTAGTATTATTGTTGAGAAGGTTGATCAATAGAGTTGGTTGTATATTGATTTATTTTGGGAGTCCTTGTTTTATACAATTGCATGAATGTAGGTTGGAAGTGTAATATTTATAGGGTAGGTTCTATTGAATTATTGAGAAAGTCCTTTGTCATTAGATTATTATCAGTCTAGTTTGATGAGACTAGATACACTTGTCTTGGAAGTTTACGACTGGTCATTTCAGTCGGTATCGGAGCATGATTTTAGATTCTGTAGACTTTACTGCCTTGGTAAGAATAAGTTGTATTATTATTAAAGTGGGAATTGATGATTTGTAGGCACCATCATCCTTCGTCGTAGAAGTAGATGTGAATCTCGTCGTGTCCGTATTAGGCTAGTAGCTTTGTTGACTACAGGTAGTGTACTTACGGGAGAAAGTGAACCTATGAACAAAGGAGTAATTGAATCGCCGACGCATGAGATTACACAAGAAGCACCCGGGAATGTCCTGAATATTGAGCAGTCATTTGATAGACTAGCTTAGATCATGGCCACAATTATGCCACATCAAATCATGCATGTAATGAAAATACTATGGGGTGTGTGAGAAGTTTAGTGGCGATGAGCTTTAATGGTTCTAGAGAACCACCTGAGGTTGAGTCATGGTTTGTTAAGCTAGCGCGTATTTTTGACGTGATGAAGTATTTAGAGGATGACCGAATGTCTTCTGCCACTTTAGTACTCGAGGATAGATCTTACCATTGGTGGCAGACAATAGAGAGACAATATTATAGGCATGTTGCGATTACTTAGGCCATTTTTCGTAAGGAATTCTATGATCATTATTTCCTAGTTGTGTATCAAGATATTAAGCGGAGTGAATTCCTTCGGTTGGCTTAAGGATCTATGACTATTGAAGAGTATAAAAAGTAGTTAATGGACCTCTTCAGATTTGCTACATCTACAGTCGGTGATGAGAGAGAGATGCAGATGGTTTAAGGTGGGTCTCCGAGTTGAGATTCGCAGTATTGTGATTGCAACCCGATACATTGAGTTTGGAGAGGTAGTTCAGGCAGCCAGGAGAGTAGAGCATAATATAATAGAGGCATGCAAAGTTTAAGCTTTGAAGTAGAAGCATAGTCAAAGCTAGGCATAAGGTGGCTCTAATAGTAAGCCACATGAGAGGGGAGGCATTCAAATGAATTACTCTGATCTCACTCAAAAGAGTAAGGGTACAGGCCTTAAGGGAGACCCGAGACAGGCTGTCAATCATAGCTCAATGACATTATGATAAGAGTAGTGGGGGATATCGTGATGATTGTTCTAAGAGTACCTACCAGACTTCTTGCCCTTCATGTGGTAGGAACCATCAGGGCCAGTGCCGCGTTAGAGATAAAGTTTGTTATCTATGTGGTCCACTGGACATATCAATAGATTCTGCCCTACTTTATCTTAGGGTGATACTTCTGCGTTATTAAAGGCTGGGTCAAAAGGTGTGCAGACTGAGGTTCTATATATACTTTTAGGAGTTAGATGACTACTCCAGCTCAATGAGGTCAACCTGGTCGACCTTATACTCAGGCTCAAGTTTTCATTTTGACACAGCAGGAGGCACGTGCTACGCCAGAAGTTATTATGCGTATATTATCTATCTTTGGCAGCGATAAACATATTGTTATTGATCCTAAATCCACATATTTATTTATTTCCTGTACTTTTGCTATGCATATTGAGCCAGAGCCTGAACCAATAGATTGTATTTTAGCTGTTAGTACACCTACTAAGGAGTCACTACTTGCTGAGAGTGTGTATCGAAATTATATTATTGGAATGGGTGAGAATGAATTTGAGGCGAATTTGATTTCTTTAGACATTCATGACTTTAATGCTATTTTGAGCATGGATTGGCTTGAATCTCGTTACGCTATAGTGGATTGTTTAAAAAAAGTTCTATTTAAAAGCCAGAGAAAGCTGAGGTAAAATTCTATTCGGAGTGCAAATCTTTACCCTCATTTGTTATATCAGTCATAGTGCGAGATAATTGCTATGAAAAGAGTGCTCATCTTATCTTTGCACATATGATAGGCACAGAAGCTCAAGAGTTGAGGTTGGAGGATATTGCAGTAGTATAAGAATTTTTCCAAATGTATTTTCAGATGAACTTCTTGGGATGCCACCTAAGAAAGAGATTGAGTTTTCTGTTAATTTAGTCCCTAGAACATCTCATATATCTATGGCACCGTACAGGTTGATGCTAGTAGAAAGGAACTAAAGGTTCAACTAAAAAAATTGGTAGATTAGACCGAGTGTCCCCCCATAGGGAGCTCTAGTCTTGTTTGTTAAGAAAAATGATGGGAATTTTAGACTCTGTATTGACTATAAGTAGTTGAATAAAGTTACAGTACGCAATAAATATCCACTTTTGCGTATTGATGACTTGTTTAAACAACTCCAAGGCGCAAAAGTATTTTTTAAGATCGATTTGTGCTCAAGGCATCATCAGCTTAGAATTAAAGAGGCTAATGTTCCTAAAACAACATTTAGAACACGTTACGGGCACTATGAGTTTTTAGTGATACCATTTGGGTTGACTAATGCTCTAATGCCTTTATGGACATTGTGAATAAGGTATTTCCCCTGTATTTAGATCGGTTTTGTGATTGTATTCATTGATGATATAATGATGTATTCTAGGAGCGAAGAGGAGCATCTAGAGCACTTGCGGGCTGTTTTGCAAACTTTATGGCAAAAGCAATTGTATGCCAAATTCAACAAGTGTGAGTTCTGGTTGGACAAAGTAGTATTTTTGGGCCATGTGATATTAGTTAAAGGCATTTATATTGATCCTTAAAAGATTGAAGTAGTTGTGAAATGGGAATGGCCTACAAATGTCATCAGGTTAGAAGTTTCCTTAGATTTGTTGGCCCAACTTATAGGATCCTTCCAACTCTGACCTAGCAAATGCAGAAAAAGAGAGTTTGCAAGTTTTTACTCATTTCACTCTTATGGAAGAGGCCCACCTCAAACAGAAGTCCAGAATTAAGTGGCTGAAGCTGGGAGATAGTAAGACGGGCTTTTTTCACAAGGTGGTGAGAGCTAGGCAGTCCAAGAACAGATTGTTGAGTGTTTACAATGCCGAGGGGGAGAAGTTGGAAGACCATAAAGCTGTTAGTCAAGAGGCTGTCTAATTTTTCTAGCTTGGTGATGACCATACTTTGGGAAAGAGAGTTGGTGGCAGAGATTATAGGGATTTTTTATTTCACCTTTTACCAGGAGGACAGATGCCTTTTGTCTCTTCCCGTGGAAGCAGAGAAAATTAAAAGAACTATGTTCTCCCTTAACAGTAACAAGGCCCCGGGCCCCGATGGGTATTCTGCCCACTTCTTCAAAAGTGCTTGGGAGATTGTGAATCAGGATGTAATAGAAGCCATAAAAAGTCTTTCTTTGCTTCACTTCTAAGAGAAGTTAACTCCACTATCATAGATTGTGGAGGGATCCTCTAAGATTACTACTCTTCTAACATAGTTAACTAAAAGAATACTAAGTTCTAATGGGATGATGACTATGAAAAGAGTTTCCAAAAACTTAATAGATGTCTTACCTCAGCACTAGTTCTTACACTTCCATCTGGTAATGAAGGGTTTATGGTAAATAGTGATGCCTCTAGGTAAGGATTGGATTGTGTACTAATGCAGCATGGAAAGTAGTCGTTTATGCTTCTAGACAACTTAAGAAACGTGAGCAAAATTGCCCAACAAATGACCTAGAGCTAGCAAGAGTTGTGTTTGCACTCAAGACATGGAGGCATTATTTATACAAGACAACTTGTCAGATTTTCACTGATCATAAAAGTCTCAAGTACTTGTTTGCTCAGATAGAACTAAATTTAAGACTGAGGAGATGGATAGATCTAATTAAGGATTATGAGTGCACTATTGATTTTCATTTAGGTGAGGCAAATGTGGTAGCTAATGCATTAAGTAGAAAGTCCTCCTGCTCTGTAGCTTACTTGCAAGTGGCATATGTGCCACTATTGATCGAGTTGAGATCTTTAGAAGTCGAGATGAAAGTTGATAATTGTGGAGCTTTGATAGCTAATTTTTAAGTTAGGCTGATTTTGATTAATAAAGTCCACCAGATGCAAGATCAAGACCGCAGTTAATGAAGTTGATAGAGGATGTGCAAAAAGGTTTATGAGCCGATTTTGGGGAGAGAGATGATGGAGTATTAGTAATTGGTGGTAGACTTTGTGTACCTAATATTGAGGAGCTAAAAAATGAGATCATAGAAGAAGCTTATTGTTCAGCTTATGTGATGCACCATGGTAGTACGAAGATGTACCATACTTTAACGGATCATTACTGGTGGCAGGACATGAAGAAAGAGATAGCAGAATTTATTTCTTAGTGTTTAGTTTGTCAGCAAATTAAGGCTGAACATCAGAGGCCTATAGGGTATTCTCAGCCATTTTCTATTCTTGAGTGGAAGTGGGTACAAATCACCATGGACTTTGTAGCAAGACTATCAAGTACTCAGAAGGGACATGATAGTGTTTGGGAGCTTGTTGATCGACTTACAAAATATGCTCACTTTTTACCATTCAAAACCACCTATTTGATAGATAAGTTGGGGAGTATTTATGTAGCTAAAATAGTTCGACTACACGAAGTACCTGTGTCCATTATTTCAAATAGAGTTTTCTGATTCACTTCTAAGTTTTGGGCTGGCTTGCAAAATGCTTTAGGCACCAACTTGAACTTCAGTAGTGCTTTTCATCCGCAAACTAATGGTCAGATAAAGCGTACTATTCAAACCCTAGAGGATATGCTGCGAGCTTGTGTTATGGAGTTTAAAGGTAATTGGGAAAAAGATTTACCTTTGTTGGAGTTTGCTTGCCATAACAATTATCAAGCTAGTATCTAGATGGCACTATATGAGGCTTTTGTGGTAGAAAATGCAGAACTCCAATATGTTGGGATGAAGTTGGTGAGGGAAGGTTATTTGGTCCAGAATTAGTTTAGGATACTAATGAGGAGATACAACTAGTTTGAGATAGATTAAAATGACCCAAGGTAGACAGAAGAGCTATACGAACAAGCGTAGGAGAGAACTTGAATTCAAAGTTGGTGATATACTTTTCATACAGATATCTCCTTGGAAAAGGGTACTTTGATTCGGCAAGCGCAGGAAGCTAAGCCCAAATTACATTGGGCCATATGAGATTATAGAGCGCATTGGTCCGTTAGCTTATCTATTAGTTCTACCACCCGCGTTATCCATAATCCATTATGTGTTTCATGTCTTAATGCTTCGAAAATTAAGACCATTCCTCTAGTAAAACTGCTATGGAGCAATCACACAAAGGAAGAGGTTGCTTCGGAATGCGAGGACCTAATGCGAGCTCAATATCCCCACCTTTTCTCATTAGATGTGTAAATTTTGAGGACTAAATTTTTTATAAGTGGGGAGGATTGTGACATGCACTTCCACTTTAATTAAGTGTATTATTTTATCATTCCCCTTTGACCTAAAGTTTTAAAAGTCATCAACTCATAACAACTGTTACAGACAAATTTAAAGCGATTTGATTACTCAACATGAATAAATCGGTGTAGGTTGTTAAATTTGATAAATTTATCAAATGGTTCACGTTCGGACTAGTTTAAATGACATGAAATCAAGACAATGTGAATGCAGTTCAATGACCCATGTCTTCAGCTTTTACTACAATTATCAATTATGCACAGGGGCAGACCCCGGACTTCATGTTGCCCTGGCTAAATTAGAAATTTTATATTTTGAAGTAAGCATAAATAGTCATAGGTAGAAAGAAGTACATCAAATATGGGGGACACAAAAAACCCTATCAGTATATACTCTAAACAAAAATAATTATAGAAAAAAAAAGAAGAAAACAAAAGACAATTTAAATATAAAAACACTATTTTTCAATTATGAAACCTGACATTGCAACCTATAAGAACATGTATTTATATAAGAATTAATAAATCAATTAAGAATGTCAAGCTAAAATAAATCAATACATGTAATTACAACCAATTAAAAATTGTAAGTAGAACTTTTATATTTGAAAAGTATTTAATTACTAGGCTTAAACAAATTAAACAATTAAAATTTATTCATATTTGTTTGGGAAAGAAGTGGGAGGCTAAAATGCCACATGTCGATATAAAGTCTTATGGAGGGAATCAGGCTGACCTGCATCAGGCACTTCCAGGGTTTTTAGGGGTACTTGGGGTACCCCAAGTAAAGATAAAAAGGCCAGAGGTCATGAGGGGTACCCGGAGTGCCTGAGGTACCCCAAGTAAAGATGAGAAGGTCAGAAAAATAGTCAAAAAGGTACTAAGAAACAAAAGAGACGTTTTTCCAAAAAGGGATCGACTGATTTTGACGGAAAATAAGGAACCAACGAGAGAATATTGTGTTGAAGAGGAGAGGACAGCAACCTGCTACACCTGCAGGTAGGCCGAAATTTGTTACAAGGATGGCTGGGACCACCCACCCTCCCCTGCTGCGCCTGTAGAACCCTAACAGCTTTGGCAGAGGTACCCGGGACCACCCTCCTACACCAAAAACAGACATGCGCCTCAAACTTGTTCTCCAAGCATATTTTCAAATATCCCGACGGTCACACGTGTAAAGGATGAGAAAAAAATCTGACAACGACCATGAGGGACACCAATAAAATGACGCCAAGTGGCACGGTAGCCGGGGTACACCTTATAAATACTTAAGTTTTATTTCTCATGGTAAGCACAACCAACACACACACAAAGAGGGCTGATGTTTCTTCTTCCTCCAGCCACCATTACAAAGAGCTTGCAAACTCTCTAACCTGAGATACCCCAACTCTGACTTGAGCATCGGAGTGTGGTCGCCGGCCACCCCCGGCTCCACCTTTGACCCTTTTTCTTTGTTTTGCAGGCCTAAGGCAAGTAGGCAAGTTCTCTAAGGTCGGATTCCAACCTTCCACCATATCCACCACTCTCTTATTCTTCCTTTCTCACAATAAAAAATTACAACCCACATGCCACCGACCAAGCGAGGTACCCCAGCACCCAACAAAGAATAAATTTATTGTTCTTAATTTGGTTTTGAAGCTTCCATTCACATATACCAAAATCAACTAAAGAAAATTGGCGCCATCCGTGGGGAGCGCGCAAAAAGCCTCCACACGGTGCTAAGCTGGTCGGTACGTGTGCTCACACAACCATGACACCCAACGTACTCGCTGACGACATAATGCTAGGTCATGATGGATCGGAGAACCCTAGTGGTGATGAAAGAGGTGACTCAACAAGAAGGGTATCCTACGTTGACAAAGGTAAATCTATCAGCAATCAACTGGTATTCACATCGATGAGGAGCCCGTTTCTCATAAGCACTTCAAAGATCTAGCCCACGCAATCCTTAGGGTTGTGGGATCCCGGGTACCCGAATCGGCTGCCCCATCTAAGACTCAAGATATTCTAACTCCGCGAGGCGATAAGCAGATCATACCACGGTCTGATATACCGGAGGGTAGTAGGCTAAAGCACTGACCATCGGGTACCTGATCAAAATTTCAGACTGGCGATTCTAGAGAGGAACGTTCCACCGCCTCTTGCTACTCTCGTAGTAACCGGGGTACCAAGCACAAATTCGAAACTCAAAAAGCTCTCTGGCATAAACTAAACGCCAAAAGAGACTCCCAAACAGCAGCAGCATCCTCTGATGCACCGGGGGTACCCCAAGAGTTTATTGAGAAGATGGAGTACCCCGAGGCTCAAATGAAGCTCCTCTCTGAGAAGCAGAATGTCACCAATGTTCTGGCACCAGTAACTTATAATTCGCCATTCACCATGGAGATCCGAATAGCAGCTTTGCCGAAGACATTCACCATGCCTCAACTACCACAATATTCGCGTACCTCAGATCCCGTAGAGCATGCCGAGTTATATCGCGACCAAATGTTGATTAAAGGGGTAGATAACAATGCAATATGCCGGATGTTTCCACATACACTCATTGGTCCTGCCAAATCTTGGTTCCGATCATTAAAAGGAGGTAGTGTATCCTCACTAGACCAGCTCCTGTCAAGCTTCATCTAAGAATTTTGTTATGCTTCCTCCCAAGAAAGCACAATTTCTAAGCTTGCCTTCATTAAGCAAGGAGAATCCGAGACTTTGGCTGATTACGTAACCCGGTTCCACCAAGAGGTATTGCGTACCGGAGCATTCGGCCACCAACAAACTCTCACCCACTTTGAAAAGAATTTGCGTTTGGGGACACTGTGGCGGTCGTTTCAAAAACAGCGCCCACTCTCATATGGTGAAGCTCACTCTCGAGCTTTGCAACAAATAGCAGTGGAAGAGAAGTGTCATGTGAAACGAGAGGAGGATAAAGTGGAAGCCGCAGAAAGCAAGGAAAAACCAAAGAAGTCAGAGGCAGCCCAAGTGAGGGTACCTCGATTACTTAGCCCTTCCCGCGCTCCTTTACGCGGAAAGAGTTTTGGTGTAACCAGGGTACCTTAGGTACCCCCACCTATTAGGCCACCTCCAGCAGAACGATGGGAGCCACAGGTAAAACCCCGGTATGATTCTTTTCACCCTCTGAATCAATCTCCAGAACAAATACTTTATCAGATTGGAAATACTGACAGGCTCCGCCCACCTAAGCCTATACGAAAGTACTCCAACATGAAGCGTAGTTTAAAATATTGTGAGTTCCACGAGGATTTCGGGCATAGCACTGCTGAATGCTTCAGTTTGTGGGAGGAAATCGAGTCACTAATTCTGAATGGGTGCCTCAAGGAGTTTGTGGCTGATATGCTTGAGGCGAGGAAATCTCGGGAGCTCGATAAAGGAAAGCAAGTGGCTAACTCTAGTCCTGAGACCGAGGTACCCTAGGGATCCAAGAAAGGAGTTTATGTTCGAATGATAGTAAGCGGGCCTACCCTCGCCGGCGAATCGAGACGGGCCATCAAGCGTTACAGCAAGAGCTATCCCCGGGTATTCATGCATACAAGGACGTCAACTTCGCTGATCAAAGTTTCGCCAGGGTACCTCAGGTACCTGAGCATCCGATTCCAATCCTTTTCACAGAGAAAGATGCAGAGGGTATCTCATATCCTCATGACGATGCTTTAGTCATAACTCTAAAAGTGGCTAGCGGCAGAGTAGCGAGGACGCTCGTGGATACTGGCAGCTCCATAGATATTATCTTCAAAAGCGCCTTGGATCAACTACTGATCAAATCGCCAAGGATTACTCCATATGATACTCCACTCATCGGGTTTGCAAGAGACATGGTCATCCCTAAGGGCATCATCACTTTGCCCATCACCCTCGGTAAGGTGCCCCATCGGGTCGTCCACACGATTGATTTTTTTTGTTGTGGATCACCCAGGCGCTTATAATATCATCCTAGGAAGGCCATTCCTAGCCGCAACAAAAGCAGTCGTCTCTATGCACTATCTCACCATGAAGATTCCAACCGATGGGGAGGTTATCACCATCAAAGGGGATCAGCAGTCCGCTCGAAGGTGTTATTTGATAGTTTCTAAGATGAGTTATCAGATTACTTCTAATAAGCTCCTGTAGGGGTATCCCACGAGCACAAGGTCATCGATTAGCCTACCCTAGTGGGCATTTACGGTACGACGGAGAGTAGCTGGAAACTGATCCCATGGAGGCGGATTTTCTAACAAAGGAGGTACCTGGGGTACCTCATCATTATCCTTCAAAATCGGTTCGGGAGGTGGAAACGCCCCTAGACCCTCGGGTGCTGACGGAAGATAAGCGGGGAACACCAGCGGAGGAGCTTATTTCCGTTCAAAGCTATGATAATGACCCGACCAAGATAGTTACAGTCGGCTTGCATCTCCCCGAACAACACCGGGGGCAGGTTATGAATTTTTTAAAGGAAAATCTTGATGTGTTCGCCTGGTCCCATGCTGACATGCCGGGTATCCCGTCTTCCATTTCTTGTCATAAGCTCAATGTCAATCCACACCACAAGCCTGTCAAGCAAAAACGCTGAACTTTCAACCAACAATGTTATGACGCTATTGAGCAAGAAGTCGATCGTTTACCAGCAGCTGGGTTTATTCGGGAGACAGTGTACCCCGACTGGGTGTCGAATGTCGTTCTAGTAAAAAAGACCAATGGCAAATGGCGTATGTGTGTGGGCTTCACGGATTTGAACAAGTCTTGCCCTAAGGATAGCTTTCCGCTTCCCCAAGTAGACCAGTTAGTCGATGCCACAGCCGGACATGAGATGCTCAGCGTTATGGACGCCTTCTCTGGCTACAATCAAATCCCGATGCACGGGCCTGATCATGAAAAAATAGCCTTCATCACCAATCGCGGATTGTATTGTTACAAGGTGATGCCGTTCGATTTAAAAAATGCTGGTGGCACTTATCAACGATTGCTGAACAAAATCTTCAAGGACCAGATTGGGTGCACCATGGAGGTATGTATCGATGATATGATCACGAAGTCCGTGAACGCCTATGACCACGCGAGGCACCTCAGAGACACCTTCAACATTTTGAGAAAGCATCAGAAGCGCCTGAATCCTGAAAAATGTGCATTCGGGGTTACCTTTGGTAAATTCCTTGGATTCATGGTGCAGCAGCGGGGATTGAGGCCAACCCTGATAAAATTCGTGCAGTTCTAGAGATGAAATCGCCTAGTACCATCAAGGAAGTTCAAAGTTTGGCAGGCCGGGTAGCCGCCCTCAACTGCTTTATTTCCAAAGCCACCGATCGTTGCAAGCTCTTTTTCAAAGCCTTAAAGGCAGGTAAGAAGCTCAACTGGACCGCCGAATGTGAAGAAGCTTTCCAAAAACTAAAGGAGTACCTACTTAATTCGCCACTACTCGCAAAGCCTAAGCCTGGTGAAATCCTTTTGTTATACCTCGCCATCTCCGAACACGCCACTAGTTCAGTTCTACTAAGAGAAGATGATGATGGTATACAACGGCCTATATATTACACCAGCAGGGCTATGGTGGATGCAGAAAAAAGGTACCCCGCTTCCGAAAAGTTGGTTTTGGCCGTGGTAATCTCTGCAAGGAAGCTCCGGCCATATTTCCAGGCCCACACTATTGCCGTCATCACAAATCTTCCTCTTCGACAAATCCTCCATAAATTGGATATGTCCGGAAGACTTCTCTGATGGCCTCTTGAGTTAAGTGAGTTTGATATTATCTATAAGCCTCACTCGGCTATCAAAGCCCAAGCCGTTGCCGATTTCATTGCTGAATTCGCCAATGGCTCTGGGAGCGAGGGGATCCTGGGGTACCCGAGTGAGACCACACTTGTGGTAGAATAGTAGCATGTTTGGAAGATATATATAGACGGCTCCTCCAACTAACACGGAAGTGGTGCCGGGGTAATCATCATCGATCCTAATAAAGTGAAGTTGTACTATGCCTTACAATTCGGATTCAAGGCTTCAAACTATGAGGCCGAATATGAAGCCATAATAGCTGGGCTAAGGATGTCTAAGGATTTAGGGGCAAAAAAGGTCCACATCAAAAGCGACTCTCAACTGGTGGTAAGCCAAATCACCTTGGAGTACCAGGCTAAAGAAGAAAATATGAAGAGGTACCTCGAGAAAACCAGAGAGTTGATGTCCCAGTTTACTGATGTCAAGATCGAAAGGGTACCGCGGGCGGACAATTGTGAAACTGATAATCTCGCCAAGATGGCATCCTTCGGAGCAACCCAATCAGCTGGTACCATCACCACTGAGTATGTACCTACCCCCAGTATTAGTCTATCAGAGCCGATTAAAGTGGGATCAATGTCCACTGGGGTACCTTGGATGGAGCCTATTATAAAGTACTTAAGGAACGGGGACCTACCCTCGGATAAGGGCGAGGCGAGAAGGCTAAAGTATAAAGCGTCGCGGTATTGTCTCATTCAGGATACCCTATACAGAAGAGGATTCACTCTCCCCTACCTAAAATGTTTAGGAAGTGATCAAGCTGAGTACGTTGTGAGGGAGATACACAAAGGAATTTGTGGCAATCACTATGATGGACAATCTTTGGCACAAAAAGCCCTTTACCAAGTGTATTATTGGCCTACGATGTGAGAGGATGCAAGGAATATGGTTAGGAGTTGTGATAAGTGCCAGAAATTTGCCAAGGTACCCCACATTCCCCCAGAAAAGTTAACAATCATATCTTCCCCTTGGCCTTTTGCCATGTGGGGGGTGGATCTCATTGGCCCATTGCCAACCGAGAGAGGGCAGTCCAAGTATGCAATTGTGGCTGTTGATTACTTCACAAAATGAGTAGAGGCGGGACCATTAGCAAGTATTACGGAAAGGAAAACCACCGAATTTATTTGGAGGAATCTCATTTGCAGGTATGGTATTTCCAATGCAATAATCAGCGACAACGGGAAGCAATTTGATAATGAGAAATTTTGAAGTTTTTGCTCAGAGCTTGGAATAGCAAATCGGTTTGCCTCTCCAGCTCATCCACAATCTAAAGGACAGGTTGAAGCCGTCAACAAAACTATCAAAGGTATCCTAAAGAAAAACTTGAGGAAATAAAGGGAGCTTGGGTAGACGAGCTACCCGGCGTTCTTTGGGCTTACCGTACAACCCAAAACACCTCCACCAGAGAAACTCATTTTTCTCTCGCTTTCGGGACTGACATGGTAATTCCAGCAGAAATAGGGATACCCTCTCATAGGACTGCATACTTCGATGAAACCGAGAATGCTTCTTTGATTGCATCCAGTCTGGATCTCGTGGCAGAAAAAAGAGTTAAAGCGGAATTAAGGGCTGCGGCATACCAACATCGTATTTCAGATCTATATGATAAGAAAGTACACCCTAGATCATTCAAGAAGGGAGATTTAGTTCTGCAAAAGGTAACTCAGAACACACGGGTTCCCTCTGATGGCTCTTTTGGAGCGAACTGGGAAGGCCCATATCGTGTAGACATGCTGATAGGGTCTAGAACGTACAGACTACTCCATATGGACGGGACAATTGTGAAGCACCCCTGGAATGCTACAATGCTGAGAAAGTACTACTAAATGGAGGACAGCGTCTTAATCCCCATCACTTACTTTATCTATTTCTTATTTTCTCCCTCTTATGTTTGTAACGTGGTCAACCATGAAGAGTACCCCGGGTACCCTGCGTGGTCAATAGAAATTATCAGTTCTTTCAGCTCCAGAGAAGGATATTTCCGTGAATCTCCATTTTCATTAGGATAATGAAACGGTGTTATAACCCGTACTTTTATAACTTATGGGTATATTTTGTTTGCAAGATGAGATAATTTGCATTCTCCTTAATTATGAAATGTGGCCACGATTCAATTTTCACCACTCGTACGTCCCCATATTCATTGTTATACATGCACCTTTCAGTTATAATTACCTCATTACAAGATAAGTGAGATACCCGAGGAGCCTGGCCTATCTTGATCATGAAGATTTACTCAAGGTCAGCACCCCCAGAAATAATGTTGAAAATTTGAGAAGGGAGGGTCGAAGAAGCCCCAAGGGTGGAGTACATCGGCATACCCAAGCGTCATGAGGCTCCGTTAAGGTATGCACACACCCACACCTCTATTCGTTTACTTGAGTCAAGTAAAGAACAAGCAAATCCAAAATGAGCGGCAATCACGAGAGCTGAATGCCCAAAAAAAAAAAAAAGAAAGAGTAAGCGAGCAGTCACCTTTGTTTGCATAACTTTTCTTCAAAAGGGATCAAGAAGATATCCTCACCCAAAATAACTACGTAAAAACAAATACTAAAATGGGAGGTACCTGGGCTACCCAATTAAGTCTATCACAAAAGTCTAATACAAGTAGGAGTCAGATTATGCCAAACAGGATCAAAGATTACGCCAAACAGGATCACACAATAAAGGGAAGGTCATCCCCACCACTTCTCTCAGTAGCAAGGTCAGCAGGGGTTCCCAAAGTCGCGGAAGAACACCCCTCAGCAGTTGCAACGTTTGGTGGAAGCTCTATACGAGGTACCTGGGGTATCCCAGAAGACCGCTCCGAACTCGGGGGCTGAGAAGCCTGCAACCCCCTTCTATCTTCAATCGCCTTTAGAATGGCTGACTTGTTCACCCGTTTCTCCACATGAGGTACCGCTAGCCCTGGGTCAGCACTCCAAACCTCCGTCATGATGTAAGTGAAAGCTTTGTCAAGCACGTCCCTTTGACAAGATAATAACTCCTCATTCTGAGCCTCCGCCTCTTCAAGATCCTTAGATATGCGGGAGTTATTTCAGGAAAGGTCATCCAAGCACCCTTTTAAGGCCCTAACCTCCTCAGCAAGCTTCTCCTCACGAGAACGACTATGTTTGAGCTCCCCCCTCAATTTCTCAGCCTCCATTTGTGCACCCGAGATACCGCTGAAGTCTCGAAGGCTGTGGCTAAGATAGAAGGCCGCCTGAAAACACCAAAAAAAATAATAATTAAAAATAAAAAGAAAAGAAAGATATGGGGGAGGAAAAGAAAAGTACTCACATCATGGCAAGCTTTGAGTATTCGGCTATAGCGCTCATTTAAATCCGAGAAAAACACTTGGAGGTATGAAGGAAACAATCCCTCAAATGAGATATTGTTTTATTCGCAATCGGGTCGAGCTCCCCTTCCACAAGATCTCCGAATACAGTAAACAAAGAGCTAAATTTCCTCATACGAGTAGCAGATGTTCCTCCGAGGGAAGAGCCCCGTGGCCTGGTCTTGGTACTTGGAATAAAGGGAGGCCGGGTGCCTTTTTAAGAAGCACCTTGGGTACCCGAGGAACTACTGCTCATACGATTGAAGTAAGCATCGAAATCTTCATGAAGAGGATCCATATCTGAGAATCACCATGCACAAATAACAAGAAGAGGTGAAGTCCAAGGAACATCCAAGATATCACAAAAAAAAGGGGGTGAAAAGCAAAGATGAGACACCACGTTGAAAGCAAAAGTGATGGTGAGGTACTCCGCCAGACCTGTGAAGGGGTCCCATAAGGCCATACGTAAATTACCACCTGGAAAAAATGGAAGACTCTCACCGATTAAACTAGCTCTCACCAACCGGCCCGCACTCAACACGTCCTTGTCACCTTGTAAAGCCCGAAAACTCTCTACGAACTTACTTATTTCTCTTCCCACCACATGCACGGGGCACACTCATTTGGTCCAAGTAATGTCTACAAGGTCCCAAAAAGCCCAGAATGAGAAAAATAAAGGAAAAGAGGGGAAGAAGAAGAGGGAGGGAAGAGGAAGGAAACACATACTATCTTCATTAAAAGAGTTCCGGACTTGCACCTCCACACCATCAGCCAAGGTATCCCTCCCCCACTCACCATCAGCCACAAAGCAACCGTACCTGTAACCCTTTTTCAATATGGGTTCCGCGTGTACCAGATTACAATGAACCCCCCAAGTGGCAAAATAAGCAGTAGAGAGGCCAACAGGTTTCTTCAACTGATAAAGTCCCCTCAACTCCGTACAAGAAATATCCTACCCAAATATCTTTAACCAGAACACCTCAAGGTCCGTGAGTAACCTCCAACCGGGAAGGGATAACTGCCCGGGGGCAATTCTCATGTCACTAAACATTTTCCTTAAAAAAATATGAAGGGGCAAATGAAGACCTAGGTCGAAAAGGTCAATGTGCAAGGCTATACCATCAGATTTAGGACGTTCGGGACACTCACCTTTACGGGGAACACGAAGTTGGACGCATGAAGGTATTTTATACCTAATTCTAATTCTCTCTAGGTCATCAGGGGTGGCTTTCCTGCCCCCTAGTGAGTGAGGCTTGCGAGGTTCAGAATGGGGGATAGGAGGAGGCCTAGGGATGTCAGCAGAGGGAGGTGATTTGGTTCTTGGGTTTTTGGCTCGGGTTTTCCTACGGGTTTGTGTGATCGTTTTCTGGCCTTTAGGTTTAGATCCATGAATAGGATTGGTTTGGGATAATCTAGGGTTATTACTCCCAGGACTACACAAAGGGGACCCATCATTATCACTAATCGAGACATAATCGAGACATAAGGGAGAAGATTAAGGAAAGTTCTAGGATTTAAAAAAAAAAAAAGAATGAAGAAAGAGAAAATAAGGGCTAATCTTAATGGGAGGAAAGAAGACCACTGACAAGAAATGTGACTCTGCTCAGAATAAGTACGAAGCGCCAAAAGAAAGAGTTTAACTCTTTTCAAATTCAAATAACACAAGAAAAAGAAGGATCAAGTATCGCTACATGTCATTCCCAACTCTTTTTCAGAGTTTCTTTTTGCCTCAATCATTTTTGCCAAAAAAGAAACCAGGGGGATGTTGTTTGGGAAAGAAGTGGGAGGCTAAAAAGAAGTGGGAGGCTAAAATGCCACGTGTCGATATAAAGTCTTATGGAGGGAATCAAGCTAACCTACATCAGGCACTTTCGGGGTTTTTAGAGGTACCCGGGGTACCCCAAGTAAAGATAAAAAGGCCAGAGGTCATGAGGGGTACCCGGAGTGCCTGGGATACCCCAAGTAAAGATGAGAAGGTCAGAAAATAGTCAAAGTGGTACTAAGAAACTAAAGAGACGTTTTTCCAAAAAGGGATCGACTGATTTGGCGGAAAATAAGGAATCAACGAGGGAATATTGTGCTGAGGAGGAGGGGACAACAACCTGCTATGCCTGCAGGCAGGCCCAAATTTGTTACAAGGACGGCTGGGACCACCCGTCCTCCCCTACTGCGCCTGCAAAACCCTAACAGCTTTGGCAGAGGTACGCGGGACCACCTCCTACACCAAAAACGGACATGCGCCTCAAATTTGTTCTCCAAGCATATTTTCAAATATCTCGACAGTCACACGTGTGAAGGATGAGAAAATATCTGACAACGACCATGAGGGACACCAATAAAATGACGCCAAGTGGCACGGTAGCCGGGGTACACCTTATGAATACTTAAGTTTTATTTCTCATGGTAAGCACAACCAACACACACACAAAGGGGGCTGAGGTTTCTTCTTCCTCCAGCCACCATTACAGAGAGCTTGCAAGCTCTCTAACCTGAGATACCCCAACTCTGACTTGAGCGTCGGAGTGTGGTCACTGGCCACCTCCGGCTCCACTTCTGACCCTTTTTCTTTGTTTTGCGGCCTAAGGTGACTAGGCAAGTTCTCTAAGGTCAGATTCCAACCTTCCACCATATCCACCACTCTCTTATTCTTCCTTCCTCACAACAAAAAATTACAACAACCCGCACGCCACCGACCAAGGGAGGTACCCCAGCTCTCAACAAAAAATAAATTTATTGTTCTTAGTTTGGTTTTGAAGCTTCCATTCACATATACCAAAATCAACTAAAAACAATATTTTTGAATTAAAATATTATTAGTTAAAATTTTAATAATAAACTAAACTCAACCCAGCAAAAATGTATTTAGGTGCCGTTATTTCTTCGCCAAGCACTTTGACTCTCTTTAAAAAGCCATATGCTAATGATTCTTATAACAAAAATTCCTCAAAATATCCAAATTTATTTTCTAACTTTTCCTCTTAGTTAATGGAATATCTAAATGTTAAACTTCTGCTCCATTAATTTGGTATTAGAGCCAAAAACCTGGTATTACAAATTTGCCCCCATCTACCACCAAACCTTCTCTTTTTTTCTTTTTGATTTTTTTGTTAAGTTTTTTCTCAAACAAAAAAAATCTGAAAAAAAAAATTCGAAACCAAGGCAACCACTACAGGTGTCTTCTACAGCTGTCGGAGTACTTTTCCATTGCCTTTCAGTTGATCAACTACCCCCATCACAATCAAAAGAAACCAGCCACCCAAACTCTGCTGTGAATGTTGCCTTTTCTACTTCAAAATCACCCTAAATCGTACAATGCTGCCACTTCATTTGCTGGAACCCACTGTCATTTGGCTAGCACCACTACCACCAATTAACTCCTCTCCATCGACACAACCTTTCTAACTATTCATCACCACGGATCAACTCACCAATCATCAAAACTGAAGCCAACAGCAAATTACCATGATTACCTCTAATTTCAAGCCAAAACATCACCGTTTTGGAAAAATCATCACACTCACCATCCTCAAGTCTTTCAGATCCACCCATCGTAGTCCAATTTTCCGATCACCGTCACCAGTTACTCTATCTTTTACTTATTTATAATTTTGGCTTTCCACTTTTTTAATTACTGTGTTGCTCTCAAATTTTTTTATCACATAAAAAACCCAAACAAACACCAATAGATGAAAAGAAATTAAGTCATGAAATCACAGCATCATCATGAAGATTTCATCTTCAAAGAGTTTTTGGTTAGAACGTTGAGGACTTCGCATTCGATTGCTTAAGATTTAAATAAGTTTCAAAAATGGAATCATTACACATAAAGAAGAGATATGGATTCGACAAAGATGTTCGTGACGATGCATGTTATGACAATAATGAGGAAAAAAGTGACATTGCTTCACTTAACAATAGCATTCTTTCCAAAGAGAATATTAATTGATCATTCATGTCTACAACAAATTTTGGACACACAGACATTGATTTGGATCAATCACCGAACATTGATGACTATATTGATATTGTGTTATGAGATGAGTTAGTTCTTCATACATCTTTTGGTGTCATGGAGCAAAGATATGTAGTTGTTGATACAATCTCTTATTATTTTCTTGATTTGCCTGATTAAGGTAAAGAAGTTTTTGATATTTTTCAATGGTTAGTAGATTATGAGAAAATTTCATTTTCAGCAACTATGTTGAAATTCAGCACGAATAGTACAAGAAGGTAATGTTAGCAAAATTGTTGATTGAAGAATTTATTTTACACCACTGAAATGATTGGATGGACATCGTTGTAAAAGCTAGAAACTTTAATGTTCTTTGTCTACATAAAAGCTTTGTTTTGAAAATTAATCCTTACACAACATAAAGATATTCTTGGAGATTACAGCAAGCAAAATGTAAGGATGAATTTTCTCCACCCTAACAGGAATGATACAGAGCAAGAAATTAAAGAAATTCTAATTAGATTGAAATATATAATATTTGGAATATTTTAATTAATTTCTATTTTATTTTAATTTGGTTGCATATTTAAAGTTTATTGTTTAGGCATTACTTATTTGAGTTGTATTCTTAATTTAGGGATAAGTCTTATAAAAATAGTTTTTTAGTCAAATTAGGATAAGTCTTAGTTAGTATAAATAACTATTTTTTGTAGCTTTTATAAGCAGGCCTTGATTATTATTACTTGATTATTTCGTAGAATAAATAAATTTGAGATTTGAGATTAATAATATCTTCTGAAATTTCTATCCAAAATATTCAATTGAACTTAGTATGGATGAAAAAAAAAAAGGCCAAATATTTACAAAGTAAGATAGATAGCAATAATATAAAAAGTTCAATGAAATTTTTTATTGCCTCAATTAAATAGACAAATAACACTTTTGTTTTTAGGATCGAAGGAGACGCAATGCACCTTCCAGTTAAGTACAAATTAAAACATAATACGATCAAAGTCCAATACAGTCTCCCACAAAACATGGGACACTACCAACATGGCATGAAGATTAATTGATTGAAGGAGCTGGTTGAACTAGAAAGCCAGAGAGAATAAGCGGGTTGGAGAAAAATGGGCAATGATCGCTGTCTGCATCAAAGACTTGTGATGGGGTGCACTTTGAAATCATAGCATCTTGATTTTGTAGCTTAAATAATTGATCATTCAAGGTCCTTATATACACACGGCGTACCTTATCAGCATCACCTGGGAACGGAGTACATGCAAAGGCCGTGCAGGTCGTAAGAGCATCGAGGCCAAGTCGAGTCCTGATAATGTGTTTTCGTGTCATTAATTAGCTGGGCACCTCTATCGGATTGGGGCAATAGGCCATTTTTTTTTTAAGGTGTTCTTACATTTATTTTTCCATTTTAGATTATACAAGCCATATGTCAATATGAAAAATAAAAGAACTGAATTTGTAAAAGATAATAACGATAATAATTTAAAGTAAATAATACAGCAATAGTTTCTATAAAACCGTTAATTCTACCATATGTAAAGATTATAAAATACAAAATTTTTATAAATCTTATTTTTGAGGTGAAGAATATCAAATGTAAAATTTTTATTAAAAATAAATTTTAATTAGGCTTTTCATATATGTAACTGAACTAGAACCTTTGAAATCTTAAAATTAAAATTTAGGATCCTAAGCGATTGTCTAATTTACATAATGCTACAATCCCCTGTTAATTAGAACATCATATTAACAAAATATTATTTATGATAATACATAAATTAAGAATATTATTGTTAGGAGTAAGTGGTTTATAAATTATTAATTTTTTAAAATTCTTTTATTTACCACTTAATTTTGAATCTTAGTAGTTCTAGGTGACTATAACCAACTTGACTCTACTCACGTAAACCTTTTAAACAAAAGAGATAATATTAATATTTTCAATGCTGACCTGCACAGGACTCATTTGATGGTAAAGTCCTCGTTGATATTCCTTTTTCACCATAGCGCTTGTTGGAGGTTTATCAGCACCCAACATATACTCTAGTTCGAATATATATTCAGGTATCTAGTTTTGTGCTGTATCCTAGTTGATGTTTGCAGGAAAAAGAACCTTTACATCTTCAATACTTCTATTTGACATGTCAGCCACAATGTAAACAACCATATGAATTTTGTCATAACCAACTCTATTAATGGCGTCGATCAAGTGCAAACCTCCTATACTATGTCCCACCAAAATTACCTGAAAATCCAAACAAACCAATAACTAAAAATAAAAACTTAACTCCATTTTAATTACAAAAATCAATCAATCAAAATAGTAACTCACCTTTTCATTAGGTGCAAGTTAAGCAAGAGGTTGATGAGGGTGTTAGATTTTTTAATCCAGCATTATTGGATCTTTAATCCAATGTTGGGCTTGTATGTGATTAATGATTTATTACGGACTGTCAAATAAGGATAAGTCCAATTAAAAATAATTTAATTAAGTTTTCAGTATTATGGGCTTTAATATATCTAATAGGGTGTAGGCCTTTAATGTGTAGAGACCTAATGGTATTCTAATTCTATGATAGGCAGAATTACGAATACCTAATGACAATAGAAAAAAAGTTATCTATATAAGTGATCATGGTCCCCAGGTCACATGTATCGTTCTTTCTCCATGAGAGAGAGAGTAGTGATAAACTTAAAGGATTTTCTAGGAAAATGTGTTGATCTAGAAGGCCAACCACACAACTCTAGAGAACAATTCAGCGTTATGGATTCAGGTACGCTTCCGCATAATCTATTATTGATTCTTATTGATACAACATAAATGTTCATGGGTTATAGGTGATGGTTTTCATCAAAGGTTTTTTGTCAAAACAAGTGATATCAGAGTCCTTCATATTTAATCATTGAGAATCAAATTTAATTTTGGTTAATGATTAAATCTTTATCTAAAATTTAATTTTTTTAATTCAGAAATTCAGTTTAAAAAAAATAAAAAAGGTTTCGATTTTAAGCAAATCAAGTCGACGGCAGCCCAGCCACCGCTAGCGTTGGGGAGAGGCACGGGCACGCCGCGGCCACTAGGCTGCAACGGATCTAGCCACCGCATCAAGAACTTAAAAAAAAAAAAAAAGTGGGCGAGAAGGCTACTGGCCAATTGCAAGGTTGTGAAACAGCGGTCGCGCCATCAGGCAAGCAGTGGCCTAGTGGCCGCGGCAGGTTGTGAAATGTCGTCGCTTCAACAAGAAGAAGAAGAAGAAAAAGATAAAAAAAGATAAAAAAATTAGGGTTTTTGGTTTTGGTTCAGGTCCAGTCCTGAATTGGTCAATAGTTGACCGGTTAGCGGTCAACAGTAAATAGTTGATCGGTCAATGGGCAATGGTCAATGTTGACCATTGACCGATTTGGCCCAAATTTTTTTAATTTTTTAATTTTTAAAAAATTTTTGGTACAATTTTAAATTCAAATATTGGTAGGTTTATATATTTTTTGAGATAAATTAATTAAAACAATATATCACCAAAGTGACCTCTCTTATGAAAATTAATTTATTTTGGAATATAAAAAGTTTTGTACATGTAATTTTTGTGAATATTGATCGGCCCAAAGGAATGCCCATATTTAATAGAATTGCATGTGCACCTATGGTAATAAACAAGTGATGATTATTCGGTTTTATGTGTGAACAATAAATCGACCCAAAGGAAGATTTATTGTTTGACATGTACTTATTATTAGTGTTTGATTATTGCACCAAAATATCACTTACAAGTTAATATTTTGTCCAAAAATAAAATATTAATGGAGTCTCCGGTATCTTGAGATGGATTTACCTTTATTTGAATTTAATTTTATTTTAAGACTAATATGAGCTTGTTTTGTTTGTTTGTTGTTCTCTATTCAGTTATGTCTGTTGCTAATATTACTGCCAATATCAATTTAATTCCTATGCTAACTGGCTCTAACTTCAATCATAGTAAGAGAATATCTTAATAGTTCTTGCAGTAATGGATCTTGACCTTGCGTTAGGAGTTGATTCTTCCCCACCTCTTACGGATGAGAGTACCCCTGATGATAAAAGGAAAATAAAAAGGTGGGAAAGATCAAGTCACATGTGCATCATGATCATGAAAAATGTCATTTCGGAAGCATTCAGGGGCTTAATAACTGAAAATGTAACTACAGCTAAAGAGTTCCTTGCACAGATTGAGCAGAGATTTGTCAAGAATGAAAAGGTTGAAATTGGTATGCTATTGAAAAGCTTAAGGCAATATTGGGGAGTACATCATGGAGATGTCTCATCTTGCTTCTAAGTTAAGAGACTTAAGCTTGAACTCTCTGAGGACGTGCTAGTGCATTTGGTTTTAATATCCTTACCAACACAACTTAACCAGCTTAAAGTGAGCTATAACTATCAAAAAGAGATTTGATCTCTGAATGAGCTTATATCACATTTTGTTTAGGAAGATGATAGGCTTAAGAAAGATGAGACAGAAAGTATTTACTTTGCCTTTACCTCTAAGGGCAAGGATAAAGGCAAGAAAAGGAAGAAGACTAAGGAAGCTGCAAATACAGCACCCCAAAAGAAACAACAAAATAAACCTGGTGATCAGGAAAGTACTGGTTGTTTCTTCTATGGAGCTGAAGGGCATAAGAAGAAGCATTGCACTAATTATCACGCATGGCATGTAAGAAAGGTATGCTTCTCAGTTTGGTTTGTTTTGCGGTTAATTTAACTTCAGTACCTAGGCACACATGGTGGTTAGATACATCTATGTAGGCAATGGTAAGACAGTTGAAGTTGAAGCAATTGAAAAATATAGATTATTATCAAAGACTGAATTTTATTTAGATCTTGATGAAACATTTGTTGTTCTATCTTTTTTACGGAATTTGATTTCTATTTCAACTTTGGACAAATCTAGTTATTCTTGTTCATTTGGGAATGAAAAATTCAGTTTGTTTCATGATTCAAAATTGGTTGGTTCTGGCTATTTGCCGGGCAATGATAATCTTTATATACTTGATACAATTGCTTCATTTAATAAATCTATGCAATTAACTACACGAGGTTTAAAGAGAAAATTAATCAATGAGAATTTGGCAACATTATAGCACAAGAGATTGAGTCATATCTCCAAATGGAGAATAGAGAGATTTATGTCAGATGAAATTTTTTATCCCTTAGAATTGACAAATTTTGATATCTGTATTAACTGCATCAAGGGGAAACGAACCAATAAAAGTAGATTTAAAGCCAATAGGACTTCAGAAGTCTTAGAACTCATACATACATATATTTATGGGCCATTCCCTATGGCTGCCTGGAATGGTCAACAATATTTTATGACGTTCATAGACGACTTTTCTCGATATGGCTACATATATTTCCTCCATGAAAAGTCATAGTCCTTGGATATGTTCAAAAATTTTAAGGCTGAAGTTGAGAACCAACTCGGCAAAAGAATTAAAAGCATTAGATCTGACCTTGGTGGTGAGTACTATAGCAGATATGACGGTTTAGGTGAGCAACGTCCAAGACAGTTTGCTAAATTCCTAGAGGAATGCAGTATCATCCCACGATACACTATGCCAGGTTCGTCGACTATGAATGGTGTTGCTAAAAGACGAAACAAGACACTTAAGAACATGGTGAGGAGTATGATTTGCCATTCTACCTAACCAGAATTACTCTAAGGATAAGCATTTAAAACTGTAGCATATATCCTTAATAGGGTTCCAACTAAAGCGACTGCTAAGACTCCTTACGAGCTTTGGACAGGCAAAAAGCCTAGTCTAAAACATCTATATGTTTGGGGATGTCCAGCTAAGGCAAGACCTTATAGGCCTAATGAGAAAAAACTAGACTCAAGGACGGTGAGTTGCTATTTTATTGGATACTTTGAATGATCCATGGGGTACAAGTTTTACAATCCCACGACTAAGTCGATCTTTAAGTCAAGAAATGCTCGGTTCTTTGAGGATGTCGAGTTTACGGTGGGAGATACAGTTAGAGACTTTAATTTTGAAGAGGAATATATTGATATTCCCATATGTGTCATTGGCATTGATCAGGGTCTCATTCCCGACTTTAAGCCAGACATAACAAATCAAGATAATGTTATAGAACCCCCCATACAAGAAGTTGTTCCAGAAGAACAAACTGTACTACCTCAAGAACATATGCCATTAAGGAGATCCACTAGAGAAAGGAGAAGTGCGGTGTCAAATGACTACATTGTATTTCTCGAGGAAAATGAGGTAGACAGATGATCCGATCAATTTCTGTCAAGTCATGGAAAATCTAACTCTCAGAAGTGAATTAGTGCTATGAATGAGGAGATGAAATCCATGAAAGACAATGACGTATAGGATCTTATCCCATTGCTAGAAGGTGCAAAATCTATTAGTTACAAGTGGATATTTAAGACCAAGAGGGATTCAAAAGGCAATGTGGGGCGGTACAAAGCGCGTCTGGTCGCAAAACACTTTACGCAGAAAGAAAACACTAACTATAAAGAGACTTTCTCTCCAGTTTATTCAAAAGATTCAGGATTATAATGGCATTGGTGGCACATTTCAATCTTAAGTTACATCAAATGGATGTTAAGACAACATTTCTCAATAGTGACATTGATGAGACAATCTATATAGTGCAGCCAGAAAACTTTGGGTCTCCTAAGCATTTAAAACTGTAGCATATATCCTTAATAGGGTTCCAACTAAAGCGACTGCTAATACTCCTTACGAGCTTTGGACAGGCAAAAAGCCTAGTCTAAAACATCTATATGTTTGGGGATGTCCAGCTAAGGCAAGACCTTATAGGCCTAATGAGAAAAAACTAGACTCAAGGACGGTGAGTCGCTATTTTATTGGATACTTTGAATGATCCATGGGGTACAAGTTTTACAATCCCACGACTAAGTCGATCTTTAAGTCAAGAAATGCTCGGTTCTTTGAGGATGTCGAGTTTACGGTGGGAGATACAGTTAGAGACTTTAATTTTGAAGAGGAATATATTGATATTCCCATATGTGTCATTGGCATTGATCAGGGTCTCATTCCCGACTTTAAGCCAGACATAACAAATCAAGATAATGTTATAGAACCCCCCATACAAGAAGTTGTTCCAGAAGAACAAACTGTACTACCTCAAGAACATATGCCATTAAGGAGATCCATTAGAGAAAGGAGAAGTGCGGTGTCAAATGACTACATTGTATTTCTCGAAGAAAATGAGGTAGACAGATGATCCGATCAATTTCTGTCAAGTCATAGAAAATCTAACTCTCAGAAGTGAATTACTGCTCTGAATGAGGAGATGAAATCCATGAAAGACAATGACGTATAGGATCTTATCCCATTGCTAGAAGGTGCAAAATCTATTAGTTACAAGTGGATATTTAAGACCAAGAGGGATTCAAAAGGCAATGTGGGGCGGTACAAAGCGCGTCTGGTCGCAAAATACTTTACACAGAAAGAAAACACTAACTATAAAGAGACTTTCTCTCCAGTTTATTCAAAAGATTCAGGATTATAATGGCATTGGTGGCACATTTCAATCTTAAGTTACATCAAATGGATGTTAAGACAGCATTTCTCAATAGTGACATTGATGAGACAATCTATATAGTGCAGCCAGAAAACTTTGGGTCTCCTAAGCATTTAAAACTGTAGCATATATCCTTAATAGGGTTCCAACTAAAGCGACTGCTAATACTCCTTACGAGCTTTGGACAGGCAAAAAGCCTAGTCTAAAACATCTATATGTTTGGGGATGTCCAGCTAAGGCAAGACCTTATAGGCCTAATGAGAAAAAACTAGACTCAAGGACGGTGAGTCGCTATTTTATTGGATACTTTGAATGATCCATGGGGTACAAGTTTTACAATCCCACGACTAAGTCGATCTTTAAGTCAAGAAATGCTCGGTTCTTTGAGGATGTCGAGTTTACGGTGGGAGATACAGTTAGAGACTTTAATTTTGAAGAGGAATATATTGATATTCCCATATGTGTCATTGGCATTGATCAGGGTCTCATTCCCGACTTTAAGCCAGACATAACAAATCAAGATAATGTTATAGAACCCCCCATACAAGAAGTTGTTCCAGAAGAACAAACTGTACTACCTCAAGAACATATGCCATTAAGGAGATCCATTAGAGAAAGGAGAAGTGCGATGTCAAATGACTACATTGTATTTCTCGAAGAAAATGAGGTAGACAGATGATCCGATCAATTTCTGTCAAGTCATAGAAAATCTAACTCTCAGAAGTGAATTACTGCTCTGAATGAGGAGATGAAATCCATGAAAGACAATGACGTATAGGATCTTATCCCATTGCTAGAAGGTGCAAAATCTATTAGTTACAAGTGGATATTTAAGACCAAGAGGGATTCAAAAGGCAATGTGGGGCGGTACAAAGCGCGTCTGGTCGCAAAATACTTTACACAGAAAGAAAACACTAACTATAAAGAGACTTTCTCTCCAGTTTATTCAAAAGATTCAGGATTATAATGGCATTGGTGGCACATTTCAATCTTAAGTTACATCAAATGGATGTTAAGACAGCATTTCTCAATAGTGACATTGATGAGACAATCTATATAGTGCAGCCAGAAAACTTTGGGTCTCCTAAGCATTTAAAACTGTAGCATATATCCTTAATAGGGTTCCAACTAAAGCGACTGCTAATACTCCTTACGAGCTTTGGACAGGCAAAAAGCCTAGTCTAAAACATCTATATGTTTGGGGATGTCCAGCTAAGGCAAGACCTTATAGGCCTAATGAGAAAAAACTAGACTCAAGGACGGTGAGTCGCTATTTTATTGGATACTTTGAATGATCCATGGGGTACAAGTTTTACGATCCCACGACTTTGTCGATCTTTAAGTCAAGAAATGCTCGGTTCTTTGAGGATGTCGAGTTTACGGTGGGAGATACAGTTAGAGACTTTAATTTTGAAGAGGAATATATTGATATTCCCATATATGTCATTGGCATTGATCAGGGTCTCATTCCCGACTTTAAGCCAGACATAACAAATCAAGATAATGTTATAGAACCCCCCATACAAGAAGTTGTTCCAGAAGAACAAACTGTACTACCTCAAGAACATATGCCATTAAGGAGATCCATTAGAGAAAGGAGAAGTGCGGTGTCAAATGACTACATTGTATTTCTCGAAGAAAATGAGGTAGACAGATGATCCGATCAATTTCTGTCAAGTCATAGAAAATCTAACTCTCAGAAGTGAATTACTGCTCTGAATGAGGAGATGAAATCCATGAAAGACAATGACGTATAGGATCTTATCCCATTGCTAGAAGGTGCAAAATCTATTAGTTACAAGTGGATATTTAAGACCAAGAGGGATTCAAAAGGCAATGTGGGCGGTACAAAGCGCGTCTGGTCGCAAAATACTTTACACAGAAAGAAAGCACTAACTATAAAGAGACTTTCTCTCCAGTTTATTCAAAAGATTCAGGATTATAATGGCATTGGTGGCACATTTCAATCTTAAGTTACATCAAATGGATGTTAAGACAGCATTTCTCAATAGTGACATTGATAAGACAATCTATATAGTGCAGCCAGAAAACTTTGGGTCTCCTAAGTAATTTAAAACTGTAGCATATATCCTTAATAGGGTTCCAACTAAAGCGACTGCTAATACTCCTTACGAGCTTTGGACAGGCAAAAAGCCTAGTCTAAAACATCTATATGTTTGGGGATGTCCAGCTAAGGCAAGACCTTATAGGCCTAATGAGAAAAAACTAGACTCAAGGACGGTGAGTCGCTATTTTATTGGATACTTTGAATGATCCATGGGGTACAAGTTTTACGATCCCACGACTTTGTCGATCTTTAAGTCAAGAAATGCTCGGTTCTTTGAGGATGTCGAGTTTACGGTGGGAGATACAGTTAGAGACTTTAATTTTGAAGAGGAATATATTGATATTCCCATATATGTCATTGGCATTGATCAGGGTCTCATTCCCGACTTTAAGCCAGACATAACAAATCAAGATAATGTTATAGAACCCCCCATACAAGAAGTTGTTCCAGAAGAACAAACTGTACTACCTCAAGAACATATGCCATTAAGGAGATCCATTAGAGAAAGGAGAAGTGCGGTATCAAATGACTACATTGTATTTCTCGAAGAAAATGAGGTAGACAGATGATCCGATCAATTTCTGTCAAGTCATAGAAAATCTAACTCTCAGAAGTGAATTACTGCTCTGAATGAGGAGATGAAATCCATGAAAGACAATGACGTATAGGATCTTATCCCATTGCTAGAAGGTGCAAAATTTATTAGTTACAAGTGGATATTTAAGACCAAGAGGGATTCAAAAGGCAATGTGGGGCGGTACAAAGCGCGTCTGGTCGCAAAATACTTTACACAGAAAGAAAGCACTAACTATAAAGAGACTTTCTCTCCAGTTTATTCAAAAGATTCAGGATTATAATGGCATTGGTGGCACATTTCAATCTTAAGTTACATCAAATAGATGTTAAGACAGCATTTCTCAATAGTGACATTAATGAGACAATCTATATAGTGCAGCCAGAAAACTTTGTGTCAGGAGACCCAAAGAATATGGTCTGCAAGCTTAAGAAATCCATCTATGGGCTCAAGCAAGCATCTCGATAATGGTACTTCAAGTTTCATCAAGTGATCATCTCATTCGGTTTTTAGATGAATTTGTTCAATGATTGTATATATCATAAGTTTTGTGGGAGTGAGTATATTTTTCTGATTTTTAAATGTCGATGACATTTTGCTTACCAGCAGCGATATAGGCTTATTGCACAACACTAAGATTTCTAGCTAAGAATTTTGAGATGAAAGATCTTAGTGATGCCTCTTTTATATTAGGCATACAGATACAGCGAGATCGCTCCCCGGGTATTCTTTGATTATCACAAAAGAGGTATATTGAAACAGTTCTCAAGAGATATGTCATGCAATATTACAAACCAAGTGATACCCATGTGGTTAAAGGAACAGATTTAGTCTCAATCAGTGCCCCAAGAATGATTTTGAGGAAAAAAAATACAGAAGATTCCATATGCGTCAGCGGTAGGAAATATAATGTATGCTCAGGTTTGTACGCGATCGGATATTTCGTATATTACTGGGTGGGCAAATATTTAAGCAATCTAGGAGTAGACCATTAGAAAGCAGCCAAACGAGTATTGCAGTACTTGCAGAGAATAAAAGACTACATGCTCATATATCGGAGGTCAGATCACCTTGAGATCGTTGAGTATATTGACTCTGATTTTGCTGGATGTCAAAATAGTATGAAATCCACTTCGGGTTACATCTATCTATTAGCTGGGGGTGCTATATCCTGGAAGAGTGTTAAAAAGTCTCTTATAGCCTGTTCCACTATGGCAGCAGAGTTCATAGCATATTATGAGGCATACAACCACGGAATATGGTTACGAAATTTTATCATGGGACTGCGTATAGTAGATGGTATTGACAGACCACTCAGATTATTTTGTTATTGGAAGTCAGCAGTGCTGTATTCCAATAACAAAGGAGCTCAACATAAAGTTCCTAGCTGTCAAAGAAAAAGTTCAGAGTGGACAGTTGTCTATAGAGCACATTAGTACAAACCCCATAATTGCGGATCTGCTCACTAAGGGACTGCCACCCAAAACGTTCCATGAGCATGTTGCTCGTATGGGTGTCATGTTATTAAAGGATATTTAGTTTTAGTAGGAGTTTGTAATTTTAGATGCTCTTACGTTATAGAAATTTTCAGTTATTTTGGTTTATGGATATTAAAGGTTATTTTTTGTAGAAATAAAGTTTTAATTTATTCACACTCTAATTTTAGTATGGTTTGATCTCACTAAGGTTTAAGGTAGACCAGTTGGAAATAGGTATGTTAAGATTACATTACATGAAATTTCCATGCCACACATCCACATCATGATCCATGTCATTCAATTGATGGACCAAATTGGTTATAGATACATTTCGGTAATGACAGCAAGGTTGAGCTCATACAATTATTTTTTGCAATGCATAATTATAAGGTTACACATATAGCCCAAGTGGGAGATTGTTGGATTTTTTAATCCAGCATTATTGGATCTTTAATCCAACATTGCGTTTATATGTGAATAATTATGTATTGCGGACTGTAAAATAAGGCTAAGCTCAATTAAAAGTGATCTAATTAGGTTTTCAGAATTATGGGCTTTAATGTATCTAATAAGGTATAGGCCTTTAATGTTTAGAGATCTAATGGTATTATAATTCTATGATGGGCAGAATTAGGAATACTTAATGACAATAAAAAAAAAATTGTCTATATAAGTGGTCATGGTTCCCAGGTCACACGTATCTTTCTATTCTCTACTGACATCCCTTCATCAGAAAAAGAGCAGTGAAAACTTAAAGGATTCTCTAAGAAAACGTGTTAATCTAGAAAGCCAACTACAACCCTAGAGAGTAATTCAGTATTATAGATTCAGGTACACTTCCACATAATCTATTATTGATTCTTGGTAGTGCAACATAAATGCTCCTAAATTATAGGTAATGGTTTTTACAAAAGGTTTTTTTGTTATAACAGGGGCTTATTGTATTCCTCTAAAGTGAAGACGGTGTTGGGATCAGTTGGATCAATGCCTGCGCTTGTCAGATCAAGGCATGTGACTTTGTAGCCTTTGATGTTTCCAAAAGTGCTCGTAGCTTAAACCAGCACCAAGCTCCATGACTTGCTCCGTGAACCATAACAAAGTGCGACATGCTGCTACGGATTTTGCTTTCTTTGATTTTCTAATCTTCTGGGTAGAGTCACCTTTGGAGTCCAATCCACTATCTGATTTTAAGGAGCAGCACGCTTAGAATAAGATCAAACCGACCACACAATTGGCTGCCACTGCGCACGTGATAAATGTGGTAATTTAATGTGGTGTGGCTAGGTTAGATTACCCCCAACTTGCAACTGAGTAATATGAGGAGTTGATTTAATGTCAGAAATAGTTTAGAGCCAACAAACTACTGAATATATTAAAGATGGGTTCAGAATGAAATTATCGATTTCTTTTGCATCCATTGGCCTTCATGAAAGTCTTTATAATTTTGCATCATAATTGCAAGATGCGAAAAAAGTCTTCTTGTTTTTTCATGCATCCCCATAATTGCCGTACAGCTCAAATCAGCTTAATTAATTAGTTATGCATAACTTAAAGCCTTGAATCATCAAATTCAAGTATTTTTATCGTTTGATTTTGGTATTTGATTGTGTATCTTCACAAGACGCAGAAAATTGTTTTTTGTTTAGGCGGAATTTTCATTCACTTCCCCACAATTACGGTGGTTTTTTTTTTTTTTCTGTGCTTAATGGATAATTTAATAATATAAATCATTGTGAAAAAAGGGTGTAAAGAGTTTTTTTGTGAATTTAAATATCTCTACCCCATTGATAATTGAACAAAGTATGATAGAATTACGACAAAAATATTTGTCTTTTAGTCAATTATTAGGATTTTTTAAAAAAAATAAATCATTAAAGAAAAATTCAGAAATTCGCAACAAGACAAATAATATTTTGTTATATTTTTGTTCCCTTGTTATTTTTCTTTGCGATTTTATTATTCTTTAACGTTGTGAATTGGTTTGATCACATGAGAAATACATTTTGTAAATGCTTTTACTAGTGCATTTGCATTTGGGTTCTTGGAATAGTTTCCTGTGATTCCAATTTTGAGGGAGGGAGAGACGACAGTAGGCTTTGTTCACAATATTTTTAGTGCGTTTATTAAACAAAATGATATTATCAATAAATTAAAAATAATGATATTTTATTCCCTCAATTTAAATCATTAACACCATTTTTTAATTAACTGAATTATTTATTTCAAGAACTATATTTATTAAAAAATAAAAATAATTACTTATTCTTTTCTATCCAAACTCTTAGATTAACTTCATCCCTCCCACTTTCTTAAATTGATTTACAATTTGAATAAAGGGTGAGGCTATTTAAACCAGTCATTTTTTTCTCTACATTATGATATAAGATGGTTATGTAGGGTGAGTAGAGTACTTTTCCAAGATAATAACTCGAACTACAAATGTCAATTTGAAGCATTAAAACTTGCGACGAGATAAAGCAAACCCAAAACTGTCTTAATTGTTTTAACCCACGGACAAGCAGGAAATTATGATTCTTTCGTTGTTGTTTTGTAATTTTAAGATACTTTCTTTTTTTTTTTTCTTTCAAGATTTTTATCTCTTTTTTTGGATATCGGATCTGGAGGGCGTTTGTTTTGTTTTCCTTACTTCAGTTATGAGAATTTTATTGTCTAATAATATTTGGAATTTTCCAATTTTGATAAGTTCGTGATATTTAAAATTATTATAAAAGGGCATCAAAAACCTTAGTTCTGTTATTTAAGCTTATTCAATAATATTCCAGTTATCAATATTATCATTTTGTTACATAATATTTTCTAATATACCACTTTATCACTAAAATTTTTCAATAATTACTTTCTCCCACTTAATGTTTTAGATTTTATCATTTTACTACCAAACCATTAAAGTCAACGGAATTTTTAACTTAACCCTCTTAATTAAAAATACAAAATTAGTTATATACAAAGAAATAAAAATTTATTAATTGATTATTTTATATATTTTATGTCTATGAAATAATCAATGATAAAATTATAAGTGTCATACCTTGTGAAATTTCTTAATATACTGAATATACTGAAATTCCTAAAATACACTTGTGACATCAACAACTTATTAATGGAGTTCACAGTTTGGTGGTAAATGTAATGCCCAGAAATCGAGTGAGTAATTATTACAATTATTTTGATTGAATTGCTACCATTGTTGGTTATTTTCTAATTGGTCTTTAATTTTTTATTATGTTATTATTACTCTTAATATTACAACAAGTAAATCAGTGCGAGTATTTGTATGGTATTAGTGCTTGGACTTACTTAGTTTTGGGCTTGCGGTCATTGTTGGGCCTAAATTTAATTGTTTTCAAGCCCAATTGAGCCCAATTGACCCAATAAGCCCATTACAAAAAATAAATAAATAAATAAACCTAACTATAAATTTTTTTTTTTGAAAAAATGATACCTACCTCCTCCTTCTTCCATGTTGGTCGGCCGTTTTAGATTGAACATGGGACGGCCATTTGAGATTGAAGAGAGAGTGGCCAAAGCTTCTTCTTGGTTTTTATCATTAAAATTGTTGAATGATTGTGGAGGTGCTAAGGTTTGCATTTCTACGACATTTAGTACTGTATTTCTTGTATAAATTTAAAATTATTGTGTTTTATCTCCAAGATAAGTTTAGAGATTTTGAATCTTTATGTTATTATATGATTTTCTTGGGTATTATGTGTCGGAGAAATATTGATTAGGTAAAAACCATGTAGATTAATGAAATATGTAGAATTTTTATGACAATCACTAACTCCAGAGCTTATCTAAAATTATGCATTTTGAATTATGAAGATATAGTTATATAGTGAAACTAGACATCTTGAGGGTTGCATAGAATTTTATTTTATTTGAAAATAACTTACATTATATTTTTACTGAATTTTGAAATTAGGCACTGAAATTCCAAAAACTGTAATTTATGCAGTGTTATAGAATGAAAAGAAAAATGTTTTGATTGGCTAAGCACTACTTAGAACCAAAAAAAAGAAAAAAAAAAGCATTTATGATAATCTGCCATACAGCATAACGGTTGAGCAAATGTCATTGATTCTAGTGTCAAGAAAATACAACTATAATTTTTGTATGTCATATAGTGCTGATGTATTTTCTGTCATGATTCTGTCATAAATATTTTGATGAAAAATTATTATGCACAACTAAAATCTATCATAAACACTTTCAAAGCATGATTGATATCTGTCATCTACCAATGCAACATATAAATAAATATGTAATCAAATTTATACATAATTAAATATTTAATTTATAGAAATTATTGAAATTAATTTTCAAATTATTTTGGTGGGAATTGAAATTTATTTTAATTTTGTTTTGGTGGGAATTCAAATTTTAGTTTAATTTTTTTTTTTGCGGGAATTGAAATTAAATTTAAATTTATTTTTGGTGGGAATTGGATTTATTTTAATTATATTTTGGAATTCATTTATTTAAGAAAATACTTTAGTGAGCATTGAATATTTATTATATTAATAAATATAATTGGATAGAAAAACAACTAAAATTGTGCTAACAAATATGACATAAAGATGAATAAATTATCATTCATAATCATAATTTATAAAAAGCATCTCCCACAAATATCTGATGTAGGACGTCATTTTATGATTTTAGAATTTTATTTCTATTTTAATTGGAGTCCATTAACGTATGTATCTTAGTCTTTGAAAGGAATTTAGATCTATCACAAATAGAGTAGGCAATTAAAAATTAAAAATTAACAACTTAACAACTTAATTAATTTTTGAAAATATTGTTCACAGTGACTGTTTACCGTTTACTGTTCACAGTGACTGTTTACCATTTATTGTTCACAGTGACTGTTTACCATTTATTGTTCACAGTGACTGTTCACTGTTCACAGTAATTGTTCACGTTACTATTTATCCGCATAAAAAAGATTAATTTTCCAAAAACACAATAAAATACAAAAAATTAATGACATGGAGATTTTTACGTGTTCGGATTAATCAATCCTACATCCATGAGGCCATGCCCAGATGAAAAATAAATTACTAAGTTGAGATGTTACAACCTATGGATTTACCAAACTTAAGACTCTCACTTACAGTTTATTACTATACAATTTACTCAACGTTAGATTGAATCTGCTTCTCTTGAATAATTACTACCCCTCTTGATCCACGATCCTCAAGGCACTTCGCAAAGTGATCAATAGCGATTCTTCAATTCTTCGATTCTTCAATTCTTCAATTCTTCTATGTCTAGTGATCCAAGATCTACATAGACTCTCCACAGAGATGAAAAGAAGATAAGTAAACAAATTAACACAACATAATGCGCTAAATCCAATTCTCTAGGGAGGAGGCTGAATTTTGCTTCTTTGTTTTATGCTCTATGTTGTTTATACCTTTAATTGCGAAATACCTCTCTATATATAGGCACTAGGGTGTCACAAAAAATAGCAAGTCTTAAAAGACTTGGATATTTACCAAATAAGAGTTTCTTTCCTCTTATAATCACTATGAATCTGAATAGGATTAAATCTGATCTTCTTGCCTTACTTGTCTCCCAAGAAATATCTAGAGCATTTAATAAACTTCATGTTTGAGCCAACTTCTTACTCTAAATAGATATCATGCGCCAATTATATAATTTCATCATTAATTGACTTGTTAAATTAAACGTCTAATTAAATTAGGAAACAAATATTCTTAATAAATTGGAATCTCACTAAATTAGGGAATTAATAAATTAATCACTATTACAAGATATGCAATAAATAAAATTCCAATTTAACTAAACTTGCCATAAGATGCCAACTCTATAAATAATGGACTTAACAGTCTTTTATTTCTATTATAATTGTGATTTAGTTTTCCTTTTCAAGTTAACTTAGGGAAGTAGGTTTACTCTATTATAAATAGAGAGGTCCTATTATTCTAACTTCAACTTTTGATCAATTAAAAAACACCCCTATTTTATAATTCCCTCAGGGATTTTTTATTAAAATCTCTCTTATAGAGTCATTTGGATTAGAGCGTTATCTAATCTCACTTAAGGCGTTATTAAAGAAAATGTTTACTCTATTATAAATAGAGAGGTTTTATTATTGTAATTTCAACTTTTGATCAATTAATAAACACCCCTCTTTTATAATTCTCTTTGGGATTATCTATCAATATCTCTCTTGTAGAGTCGTTTAGATTAGAGCGTCATCTAATCTCGCTTAAAGCGTTATTAAAAAAATCTCATTGAGTCGTTTGGATTATAACGGATCTAATCACTCTTCGATTAAAGTGTAACCTAATCATGGTGGCTTGGTTTATACTAGAATGATATCTAGTGTTTCCTACCCAATCAATTTCGCTTCACAACACAACTCCATCAATACCTTACATTAATTCAACGATAGCACAAACTAATCCAACCATAGCACAAACTAATAAAGAAATAAAATTACATTTAATTTTCTAATGAATAACAAAACTAAAATTTAAGAAAGGAAATAAAATTCCTAAGGAAAAATCAACATGATACTTTTATATTTACATGAACAAAGCATATTGACAACCAAACAAGGTAATTTTGTGGCTAGCGAGTGAGTCTATGTCGTAACGAGATAATGAAGCCTTTCTTTTTTACTTTTGAAAAAGATGAGAATGGAGCTTGAGTGGGTAGAGGGATGAATGAAGCTTGAATGGGTTGTTGATGTTATGAGTTTTGAGAGGGAGAGAGAAAGTAAAAAGATAAAAGTGAGTGGGGAGAAAGTTGAAGAAATAAAAAGGAAGTGGAAAAGTGAGAAGGGAAAAAGAGTGGAAGTGAAAGAGAGGAAGTAGGTATTTATATAGTGTTCGAGGGGAGAAGATCTATTCCTTTTTTTCCCCTTGGTTACTTGTATTTTAATTTTTCATTTTTGTTCTTTTAATTCATGATAGATGATTATCGTGTTGTACAAGCGATCTCAAATTGTGTATTGTAATTTATGATAGATATATGTTATGTAAATGTCGTCAAATGTGTAAAAAAATGACATCATTTTATAATGGTAATTTTGTAATTTAAGTTATTCTAGACTATTTAAAAATTAATAAATTAGCAGCTTTGAAAACATTTGTGAGAAGAGAAGAAATCTGCATATATTATTGCATATCACACGACTACTCGTATATACAGCTACACCCATATCAAAGACAGTTAATAATTCTCCTAAATAATATCCTAAACATGCTCCTTCTATCTTTATCTAATATCTTTCCTAATGGAATACAAAAGCTACCAAATATACAAAGATGAATATGTTACAATATTTACAGCACACTTTCCGAATACTCCCCCTCAAGTTGGAGCATGAAGATCACGAATGCCCAACTTGCTGGTGTCTACTAAATGCCTTTGTGAAAATGTCTGCAAGTTACTTAGAAGTATGAACATGAGAAGTAGCAATATTACCAACATGGATATTATCCTGCACATAGTGGTAGTCAATTTCAATGTGCTTAGTGCGCTCATGAAAAATAGGATTTGCAGCAATATGAAGCGTAACTTGACTATCACAATAAAGACTCATTGGTAGAGAATGCGAAACACCAATGGACTTTAACAAACCCTTCAACCAAGATTAATTCACAACTAGTGAAGGCCATAGACCGATTTTCTGCTGCAGCCGAAGAACGAGAGTCAGTATGATGTTTTTTTGTCTTCCAGGAAATAGGAGAACCACCTAGAAAAATGAAATAACCAGTAAGAGAGCAACGGGTGAAAGGACAAGCACCCCAATCTGAGTCACAACAGGCAATAAGTTGAAGTGCACTATCCCATCGTAAGAAAATACCTTGACCTAGATGACCTTTTAGATAGCATACGACATGAATAGCAATCTCCCAATGAATCTCGTGAGGACATTGCATAAATTGAGCCAGAACATGAACTAAATAACAAAGCTCGGGACGAGTAATAGTCAAATAAATTAAGCGACCAATGAACTTGCGATACCGCTCGAGATCAGAATACAAAGGGCCATCAGCAAGAGCAAGACAATGATTTTGATCAATAGGAGATTGAGCTAGTTTTGCACCAAAAAGACCGGTTTCAGCTAAAATATCCAACGTGTATTTGCACTGAGATAAGAACAGGCCAGTAAGTCCTCGGGAGATCTCAATGCCTAGAAAATACTTAAGAATGTTAACACCCAAATCTTTCATGTGAAAACAACAGCCTAAATAGGCTTTAAATGTTAGAAAGAGAGAGAGAATTTTCAGAATAGAATAATTGAGAGAACTTTGAAATTTGAAATCTGCTACATTACGATTTAAAGAGAGTACACCAAGTCTTAAATACAAGCGAAAGGCCAACGACTCTAGCTAAAAAATAGGAAAACATTATTAGACCATAATCCCATGACTCTAACAACAAATAACACAACTCACTAACCACTAACCCACGTAAATCTCTAACACTGCCACTTAATTTTGAATCAGTCAATCAACATTCCCCCTTGATTCAAAATTGCAAATTGCCAACTGTAATCTGAAAAACTCATGCTTAGCTTGGGGAAGAGACTTTGTAAATATGTCTGTTGCTTGTTCATTTGTACCACAAAATTTCAGCATGATTTTTCCATTTGCCAACAGCTGCCGAATGAAGTGATGTTGCACATCAATATGCTTGGTTTTGCAATGAAAAACAGGGTTTTTGGCCATTGCAATTGTAGACCTGTTATCACAAAATATGTCAGTAGCTTCCTCTTGTACATAGCCAAAATCAGCAATGAGTTTTCTGAGCCATAAAGCTTGCCGTGCTGCTGAAGTTGCTGCTGCATACTCTGCTTCAGATGATGACAAAGCTATTGTTTCCTGCTTCTTTGAACTCCAGGTTACTGCTCCAGAACCAAAGCTGAAAATATTGCCAGAAGTGCTCTTTCGATCATCCAAACAACCAGCCCAGTCACTGTTTGTGAATCCAAACAATCCGAAATTTGAAACTTTGGAATACCAGATGCCAAAATCAAATGTTCCAGCCACATAGCGAAGAATTCTTTTTGCTGCACCAAAGTGTTGCTTCGTAGGATTGTGCATAAATCTAGACACAACACTAACACGAAAAACAATGTCAGGCCTAGTGTGGGTCAGATAATTTAATCCACCAACCAAACTTCTAAACAATCTTTGATTTGCTTTTCCAGTCCCATCTTCACGCTGTAGCTTCTCATTGATGTTCATTGGTGTGGCTGCCACTTCACAATTACTCATTTTAAACTTCTTTAAAAGATCTGCAACATATTTCTTTTGACATACAAAAATCTCATCTTCAGCTTGTTTCACTTCAAGCCCCAAATAATATTACAGTAAGCCTAAATCTGTCATCTCAAAATTTTTTATCATGCAGGACTTAAAATCATCAATAAATGACTTTGAGGAACCCATATAGATCATATCATCTACATAAAGGTAGATCACCAGAAAATCTCCATTACCTTGCTGTTTTAAATAAAGAGTGGGCTCATTTTCACTTCTTGTGAATCCGCTACTCAGAAAGAAAGAATCAATTTTGCTATACCATGCGCGTGGAGCTTGCTTTAGTCCATAAAGGGCTTTCCTCAACCTGTACACTTTATCCTCACAACCATTAATAACAAAGCCTTGAGGCTGAGACACAAAAACCTCCTCCTCTAAAGCTCCACTCAAAAAAGCGGATTTCACATCAAATTGATATACAGGAAGTTGAAATTGTGCAGCTAAAGCCAAAACAACTCTCACCGTCTCAAAACAAGCGACAAGAGAAAAGGTTTCTTCAAAATCTATACCTTGCTGTTGTGAATATCCCTTAGCCACGAGCCGTGCTTTGTGCTTTTGAATGCTTCCATCAGCATTGTACTTTGTTCAAAACACCCATTTGAGCCGATAACATTTTTGCCTTCAGGAATATCTACCAACTCCCACGTAGAATTTTTCTCAATGGCTTGCATCTCCTCTGTCATAGCAATCTACCACTCTGGATCTTCTGCCGCATCTTCAAAACGCATTTGGTCAGAGGTATACAAGGCAAAATTACAGGAATCATATATTTCGCTTAAGGTTCTGAATTTCCCGGGTGATGTTTCTGTAGAAGAGCCAGATGATGAAGAATTTTTAGGACTATTGTTGCTGCTGTTACCGAGGGAGAACGAATGTGGACTTGAAGGTGATAATACATCAGATGATGGTGCTTGTATTTGCTGAAAATTTTCATCCGTAGGAGCTTGAATTACAGTATCTTCCTTCTCATCATTCCATTTCTAGCTAGCTTGTTCATTAAACACAACATTCCTGCTGATTATCACTTTGCCACTTATAGGATTATATAGACGATATGCCTTGGATTTAGTACTATAACCAATGAAAATACATTTCTCTGATTTTTTATCAAGCTTAGAACGAAAATTAACCAAAGCATATGCTATACAACCAAAGACTTTTAAGTGGCTTACCCGAGGCTTCTTACCCATCCATGCTTCATAATGTGTTTGATTTAAAACTGCTTTTGTTGGAGAGAGGTTAAGGAGATATACTGTTGTAGCAACTGTTTCTCCCCAAAACAGATCTGGAAGCCCCTTTGCTTTTAACAAGCTTCTGGCCATTTCTACAACTGTTCGATTCTTCCGCTCTGCAACGCCATTCTGTTCTGGTGTGTATGGTGTTGTGAGCTCACTGCGAATACCATTCTCCTCACAAACTTCACCAAAATTTTTTTATAGAAATTCACCACCTCAATCAATACGAAGTGCTTTTATAGTCTTACCACTTTGCTTCTCCACCAATGCCTTAAATTTCCTGAAACTCTCAAAGGTTTCAAATTTGAATTTCAAGAAATAAATCCAGCTCATACGACTATAATCATCGGTAAATAATAAAAAATACCAACTTCCACCTAGTGACTCAGTTTTCATTGGCCCACACAAATCCGCATGCACAAGTTCCAAACAATCTGAAGCTCTCCAAGATTTTCCAACAGGAAATGAGTTCCTATTCTGCTTCCCTAAAATACATCCTTCACAAAATACAAGTTCATTGATTTTCGGTAGTCCAACAACCATTTCTTTTTTACTCAAAAGTCTCAACCCATTTACATTCAAATGCCCATAACGTAAATGCCACAAATTAGTTTCTGTACTCCCCCTTACAGCAAAGGCATTCTTCACAACATTTGAAACATCAAGGGGAAACATTCTATTCTGTGTCATAGGAATACTTACTGTAGACTAATCAGTTTTCTTATCATGAATAACACATGAGCCACCATCAAACATAATTGAATATCCAATATTCATCAATTGCCCGACACTTAACAAATTATGAGCTAAACTAGGCACAAACTGCACATCATGGAGAAGTTTCATATTACCTTGTGTAGTTTTAATGGCAATTGTACCTTTTCCCTCAACCTTTACTTGCTTGTCCTCCCCAAGCCAAACATCACTTTTTAGCGTCTCATCAAGATCTTTGAACAATGACCTTGACCCAGACATATGATTCGAACATGCGCTATCAACAAACCAAACATCGCTTGAAGCATCAGTAATGGGAGAGTGAGTCATAAACAAGTTATTTTCCTGATTTTCAACTTTTTTTGCGAAGTTGACATTCTTTTGCTCATCTTTCTACTTGTTCCAGCATTCAACTTCTTTATGGCCATATTTTTTACAATATCAGCATTGTATTGCACTTCTTTGTTGATGGTAATCACCAGCATTGCCTCTACCTCTGCCACCACGTCCTCGACCACGAAAACCACCTCTACCTCTGCCTCTGCCTCCTGAATCCTCTGATTTTTCCTTGTAAGAAGACTCTCCCTTCACCTGAAAAGCCTTCTCCTCTGTCTTTACAACTGATCGATTAAGCCTGTCTTCATGAGCTAGCAAAGAACACATCAGTTCATCAAAGGAATAATAAGACAAATCCTTTGACTCTTCGATTGCGGCCACAGCATGATCAAATCTTTTGGTTAGACTCCTTAAAACCTTACAACAGTTTCAGTGCTCACATTTTCACCATAAGACTTCATATGATTAACAATTCCCGACACTCTAGTCAAGAACTCTTGCACTGATTCTTTCTCTTGCATAACTAAAGTTTCAAAATCACGACGAAGAGTTTGCAATTTCACAGAGATTACCTTCCCGTCTCCCATATACTCTTTCTTCAAAATTTCCCATGCTTGATGAGAAGTGGTTGCCGCGGCAATTCTAAGAAATACTTCATCATCGAGAGCTTACTGGATCATAAAGAGTGCCTTGGAGTCCTTCTTACGAGCCTCCCGTAGCTGCTGGCTGAGTTCATCGGGTTCCAGGTCTATAAACCTAGTTTCCACCAAGTCTCATAATTCTTGAGACTTGAAGAGAGTCTTCATTTTAAGACTCCAGAAATGGTAGTTCACCCCTTTAAAAACTGGAAGAAGGGGCTGAGATGAAGAATTCACGCCATTAGCTGCCATTGTTATGGAACTTCGAAAGCTTGCTTTGCTCTCACTTGCTTCTTTGTATATATATATATATATATATATATTTTCACACACACACACACTCTCTCTCTCAACCTGGCTCTGATACCAAAATTTGTTAGAAAGAGAGAGAGAATTTTCAGAATAGAATAATTGAGAGAACTTTGAAATCTGAAATCTGCTACATTATGATTTAGAGAGAGTACACCAAGTCTTAAATACAAGCGAAAGGCCAACGACTCTAGCTAAAAAATAGGAAAACATTACTAGACCATAATCCCATGACTCTAGCAACAAATAAAACAACTCACTAACCACTAACCCACGTAAATCTCTAACACTGCCACTTAATTTTGAATCAGTCAATCAACATTAAAAGCAGAAATAGTAGTAGCATTATTCCCCGCAATAATTAAGTCATCAAAATAAACAAGCACATGAAGAGAAATATCATGACGCTTAAATGTAAAAAGAGAGTAATCGGCATATGATTGCACAAAGCCAAAAGATTTCAAGGCACTAGCAAGCTTAGCAAATCGATTATGAGGAGCTTGACGAAGACCATATAAATATTTACGGAGACGGCATACTTTACTAGGAGAAGTGGTTGGAAAAACCTAGAGGAGGTTGCATGTACACTTCCTCATCAAGGTCACCATGAAGAAAAGCATTGTTGACATCCATCTGATGTAACTCCCAATCTCGAGCAACTGCCACGGCTAAAAAAGTTCGAACCGAAACCATTTTAGCAACTGATGCAAATGTCTCTTTATAATCCAACCCTTCAATCTGGTTATTACCAAGGATAACTAGTCGAGCTTTGCACCGCACAATACTGCCATCAGAATTATACTTGATGCGATACACCCATTTACAACCAATAGTTTTCTTGCCCGGAGGAAGATCGACTAATGCCCAAGTCTCATTTTTTTCTAGAGCCTCATTCTCCTTGGCCATGGCTGCATGCCAATGGGGGTCTTTGACAGCCTCAGAATACTTAGTGGGCTTAGTAAAAGTAGTAATAGCTGTAGGGAAATGAGAATGATTTGTAGAAAAATTAGCACAAGTCACAAAATTAGCTATGGGATAAGGCGTACCTGAGGACAATGGTGGTACAGGGGAGAAGAAGGCGGGGTCTAGAACTCGAGCTGTATGGAACACATAATCACAGAGACGAGTGTTTGGAATTTTTGGTCATGTACTTCGACGAACAGAGATATGAGTATTCTCATCAACATATGATGGCAAAGAGAGTGAAATATTAGGAAAAGAACTCCCCTGTCATGCATAACAGTTAAATCAGAGGATTCAGAGGATGAACTGGGCACTGCTTGAGGTGAGGAGGGGCTTCCCCTATCGTTAGAACTAGGTTCCTCATGAGCGTCATTGGATGAAACATCTCCTTCACTACCAAGTGAATAAAAAGGAGGTGCAACATGTGGCACTTGTAGAGGATCAGTTGTGACGTAAGGATCATAAGCAAGAGAGCAATCCAACAAGATATCATGATACGGAAACATATCCCCAAAAAACACCACATCACGGGACACAAAAAATTCATTGGTTTCCAAATAAAAAACTCTACAACCTTTCTGTCCATAAGGATAGCCAACAAATATACACCGCCTACTTCGAGGATTGAATTTATTCTTGTCAGGAGGAACATAACGAGCATAGCACAAACATCCAAAACTGTGAAAATGAGCATACAGAGGAGGCTTGCCATGCAATAATTCATAAGGAGTTTTTCCATCAAGTAAAGGAGTAGGTGTACAATTAATTATATAAGCAGCACTCAAAATACGTTCTCCCCAAAAGTTAAGAGGCAAGTTGGCTTGGAACCATAACGCATGCCCAACATTGAGAAGATGATGGTGTTTTCATTCGACACACCCATTTTGTTGAGGCGTATCCACACAAGAGGCTTGAAATTCAATGCCATTTTCAGCAAAAAAGGAATTCAAAACTCTAAATTCTGTACCATTATCACTTCATACCATTTTAACTTGCCTACTAAATTGAGTCTTGGCCATAGCACAAAAATTTTTGAAAAGTTGAGCCACCTCAGATTTATGTGCCATCAAATACACCCAAACACCTCGTGATAATCATCAACAATGGAAAGAAAATAATGAGCACCACAAGAAGACGGAATACGATAAGCACCCCACACATCACAATGCACTAGAGCAAACATATCATCGGCTTTATTCATACTAATAGGAAAAACGTCTCGAGTTTGTTTTGCTTTAAAACAAATATCACATGGTTCATCACGAAATTTCTGACACTCCATTTTGCTAACACCAGGAAGTAAAAAAATAATCTTATTAGAAGCATGACCTAACGGTCGATGCCATAGATAATAATTTCCTTATGTAGAGACACAACACGCCTTTGCTGATGCCGGACTCTGAAAAATATAGACCCCGTTCTCTTGCTCACCCACACCAATCAAAGTCCTCGTAGTGCGGTCTTGTATCACACACAGTTTCTCAATTAACGTGACAAGGCATTGCAAATCATTAATCAAGCAAGCCAAAGAAATTAAATTGCAATTAAGATCAGGGACATATAGAACATGATTCAATCTCAAATTGTTTCCAAACTCAACAATGCCCTCGCACTGAGCATGAGAGCATGTGCCGTTTGGAAGGCCTATGGGCAAAGACTCAATATTCTACAGATCAGTCAATAATTCCCTGCTTCCTATCATATGTCATGAAGCCCCTATATCAAGAATCCATTTACCAGAAAGCTTCTCTTTTGAAACCTCTTTATTTTGTGAATTGAACATATTCACTATGGTTGCCCATTGATCATCCGTGAGAGTAGCAGCAAGGGCAGCCCGATCATGTGTTGACAGAGTCGAACTAGCCTGGTTTCCTCCTCCACCAGCAGGCATAAGACAGCGTTAGCCACAGCGGTATTCGACTTACCGCGCCTAGCAGAATTATTCGCCTGCCTTCGTCCGCCTAAGTTGCCCTTTCCATAATTAGCATTCCACCACTCTGGATATCCAATGATCTTGAAGCAAGATGCCATCTCATGTTCGGTTTTCCCATAGTGTTTACATACTGATTTTTCTCCATTCGCATTATTCGAAAAAGACACAGCAGTTCCTTTTTGCGCCTTAGGTGCCTGTACAACAAAGCTCACGGCTTCGACACGTACATCACGTGTCCTGGTAATATTTTGATACCTTTCTTCTTATACCACCAAGGCATAAGCACGACTTTATGAGGGAAGAGGATCTTGAGCAATAATGTTAGAACGAATCGTCCCATAAATTGTATCATCAAGTCCCATCAAGAATTAGTGAACACGTTCTTCTTCCCTTTGCTTTTCCCACTTTGTCGATAAATTACAGGTGCAGTTGTCGCAAGAGCAAACAGGAGGTTGAACATAGTTGCTGAGTTCATCCCAAAGAATCTTGAGACGTCCAAAATAGGTTGTTACTCTCTGCCCATCTTGTCTAAATTTGGCTAGATCGGATCGCAACTGCAATACCCATGGTCCATTCCCAATCGAGAATCACAGTTTTAATTCATCCCAGGGTTTCTTAACGGTCTTATAATAGGTGATTGTTGAACGAATGTGCAGTTCAATGGACATAAATATCCATCCTACAAGCATTGAATGCACACTCCACCAATCTTCAATTTCAGGAGCATCTTCTGCAGGTTTCTTAATCTTGCCATCCAAGAATGATTGTTTTCTCCTTGCCCGAAATGCATTATACATCGAGCGTGACCACTCTTCATAATTCTCACCATTCAATTTCATCGGGGATATAATCATGCCTGTATGATCAGAGGGATGAAAATAATAAGGTGAAGATGGATCAATCATGTTTCGGTTTTCCTTTTCCCTTTTAGCCATGGTGCTAAGCTTCGACTCCGGCTATGGAAGAATTTTTATTTGTTAGAAGGATAGTTCAACGCTCTGATACCATGAAAACGTTTGTGAGAGGAGAAGAAATCTGAATATATTATTGCATATCACATGGCTGCTCATACATACAACTACACCCATATCAAAGACAGTTAACAATTCTCCTAAATAATCTCCTAAATGTGCTCCTTCTATCTTTATCTAATAGTTTTCCTAATGGAATACAAAAGCTACCAAATATACAAAGATGAATATGTTACAATATTTACAGCACACGTTCCCAATAAGCTTAAAACAAAAATGACAATGTTTTAAGATATGATAGATATTTGACATGCTATGCAAACAACATACCGTTATTAGAAAACATTCAAGCATGACATTTATCTATCATCCTTTTATGTCAATTATTTATATGTCACAAATATGTCATGAATGAGTGACATATGTTAAGTATTATGGAAATGTCATTATGGCATGATAGACTCATGACGTATTGGTATCTATCATAAACATTGTATGATAGATCAATGTCTTTTAGTAGAAGTAGTAGAAACATCTCAAAAAAATTATGAAACATTTCATATCTACCCTTCTATATGTCTAGTTTAACATATCCAAAATTATGGTCTTAATTCCTTGTATTCTAATTGTTTTGAATAGATGAGTAAAGGGTTCAATGTTAAATTCTAAATTTTAGGATTTAATGATCTTAAAATAAAATTGATTTGAAATAGTTTTTGAATGAATTTGGCTTTGAAATTTTTACCACATGTATATCTATGTTATCTCTACAAAATTTTATGATTTTTGAGTTAGTATTTTATTTAATAGAAATAAGATATTAAGGGTGCTAGTCAGTAAATTTCTGCTACTATGGAAAAAGATATCACGATATATAGGGTTATAGGAAATAGTTTCTAAGGAGAATGGAGCCTAAATTTTTATGTGTATGACGATGTTGATGTGAGTTCAATTTTGTTGTTAGGTTACAGTGGTTAGTTTATGAGTTTAAGCTTATTGTTGTGACCATCGAGAGGTAAGTAAGCTAGACTTTAAATTAGATCACAATGAACATATACATTTGTGTGAATTTTAGAAAGATTATTTGGATATGTGCAATAGAAGACTACTCGTCATGAGGAGGCCACTGGCAATTGACTTGGTAATAATTTTTTTGAAAGTTTTTGACAATTGTATTTGACAATGTGCTTGATAATTGCATTGGCATAAGCATGAACATGAAAATGGATCTCATAAGTATTTACATCAAAAGAATTATGTTTGTTAAATGTATTTCAAATATATGATTTACAAAGTTTGTTATTAGATTTATAAAATTTTGCTCATATGTTTCTGTGATGTGTTATTATACATTAAGCATGATTGTGTACATTGGCATACATATGTAAAAAGGTTCATTACTATAAACATGAACATAAAAATGATTCGCATAAGTGTTTTATGGAAGGAATGAGTTATTAAAAGTTATTGTACTATATGGATTCATATATAGGGGGCCACCTCTTGAGACTATGTGGGGGTTACCTCTTGAGGGCCAATGTGCCGCCTATAGCGCAAAGTATCACATGCAAATGCTTTTTATAGTTATTTATATTAATAGAATTATGTTTATAAAATGTATTTGCAATTTATGATTTATGGAGTGTGTTATTATGTTAAGTTTTATGAGATTAAGTACTTTCAAGTAAATGACTTATCATTTATAGAAGGTTGCATGGGGGCCACTTCTTAAATCTATGTCGGAGCCACCTCTTGAAATTGTATAGCAGCTACCTCTAAAGTGCCACATGCAGTATTATGAAAGCTCGAAACTGATAGGAGAAAATTTTTATAAGTTTGTTATTTGCTTAGTAGGCGCATATATGTTTATGCACAACTTTTGATATGTGTGGCTTTTTCTTCAGGACTGATATATGTGATAAGTATGGTAAGTCGCCAACAGCACTAGTAGAAATGTGGTCATCTGTGACGACAATATTGTTTGCAAAATATAAAATTTTAGTCGCTAAAACTTATCTACAACAAAAAAAATGGTTGTCGTGAACTTGCCACATTATGTACGTCGAGGAATTTTTTCTACGACCAACGGTAAGTCGCAGACAATTTCTTTCTGCGATGCGGCTGGTTAATTGGGCGCCAATAATTTTTCTACGACCAATAACTATTGGTCATGGTATTCATGTTTCTGAGACAAAAGTAGGTTGTCGCAGAATCATGTTTTCTACGATGACAAATAGTTGGTCCTAGATCGATTGTTTTCGATGCAAAGTAATTCATTCACTTTTGAATCTTTACATATTCGTTTAATTTATTTTGAGACCAACTATAGTGGCCGTAGAGATTTTGGCAAATTAATTCTTTATTTTATTTTTAATAATTTTTTTGTACAAAATAAAGCAATATATTAAGGAGAATAAATGTAATCAAATATGTTAAATATTGCATAATTAAATTAAAAACATTAATGAAATTTTGAAAAAAGTATGACCAATTAAATAACTGGAATAATAGATACATAGATAATGTTTTATCCTATTTCTCTTGTCAAATGACATATAAAAAATGAGTAGTTTGACAACATATGACCAAAATGCAAAAGAATTTCTCAACTCAGTGCGAGTACTTTCTAATTCATTACGTGTGCTCTCCAACTCTTTTGCTTGACTATCAATGATCCCTCGCTGTTCATTTTCTACCTGTGATGATGTTCTGGTTCCAGAAGTGGGTGGTATAGGCCCAAATCCAAAACCTCCAAAGCTCTTGCCAAACAAGTTTTCACAATTTCTTTAGGTGACAAAGGTGCACCATCTTCACAACAGGTTCTTGTTTTATTTCTTTCATCTTTTCCTACCTATGGAATTTTAATCAATCATATAGTAAAAGAAAATAAACATATCAAGTATAGATTTATTAGGCTTCTTTTAATATTTATAACCAAAACGAAAATAAAAAATAAAAACTAATGTAAAAACATTTGAACCACATTCCAGCTTATTAAATAATGAAATTACTCTATAAAATTTGCCAGTGAAAGGTTTTGACGCTTTTATTCTAATTCAACCATCCTGACTCACTTATAATTGCATTCTCTTTTATCAAGTAAACCTATCATTAAAATTTGAGAACTAATTATATAGAATCTATTAAATATCCAATTAGAACAAAGTTGTTTCATTTTATGATCCTTTTGATTTTAGAGGAAAAATGATTTCAACATATATGTATTGCAGAAAGAATAATAGCCTATAATACTTCCATAGCCATGTTGTGCTTCTGCATTGCTCCAACCTTTCTTGATGCTAAAATGTGTGATATAAAAGAGCTCAATCTCATTAGGTTGCCCTCCATTGGTGGTTACATAACCGGTCCCAATCTTGTTGAGAGATAATTCTATATGTATGTCAACGTGCATCAGTCGATGTTGCATACTTCTTGAAATGCTTGTGACAATTATATCTGTGATCTGAATATCTCTCAGCCATAGAACTATTCACATAGTTGAATATATGTGGCACTGACATGTCAAATTCAAATTTTGTCTTGAAAGGACAATAAAACAAGCCTCTCAGCCATTAAACTATTCACTTATTTAATCCTTAGATAAAAGTTATTGGCTTATAAGTTTAATAGTTATTTATATCAAATAATATCTTTCGAACTCAATTTCACTTACCAGCAATCGCTCAAACACAACCTTTTTTTCTTCATCAGGAATCGCACCCTAACTCTCATATTGTATTGGAGAAAACAATCTCACAGCAACACCAACCTCATTAGCAAACCTAGAAGCATGATTACATATGGGTCTCCCTTCTTCTTCTGTAAATGATATATGAATCCTTCATCCAGCTCGTAATAGTCGATCCAACCCCACTCCTCGAGACAGGCCACGTCCTTTTCTTTTGGTTGTTAAAGCAACTGCATTACAATAATTAAAATAATAATAATAATAAAAGACTGTAAGTAGATGAAATAAGTTCATCAGAACATTCCTACTCATTAAAATACAATACCTTCTAGTAGGACATTAGAAGATGAGTTAGAAGATGGAGGAATAATATTGGTGATGGTTTGATGCCTCTAAATATTAAAATGATATTAATTAAAACATAAAAAAACAAAAGAACAAGTTAATTTATGCATATAATTCATTAAAAGCAAAAGATTAATTATTTGAACTTAGCATCATATAGTTCATTATCTAGATCAGTGTCATCATCACTATTTAAAATTGTTTCGTCATCACGATTGTCACTTAATGTTTCATCTTCATCAATGCAATCATCTATGAATTCAGAATCATCATTCTGTATGATACATTATTGAGAAGGCCCAAAATTTGCTTCTAAAACAGTTGGCTCTGCCCTACTGAATTGTTGTGTCTCAAGATTATATAACATCCTTTACAACAGTATGAGTTGGAGTTTCAGTATTATTTATATCAGTGTCTCCATTCCCTTCTGTCTCTGGGACTTCCCATATGTGTCTATGTTGTGATTTTATCACCACTTTCCAATTGGATCCAAATTTAGGGTTATTCACATAAAAAACTACTTGTGCTTGAGTTGCCAAAATAAAAGGATCATTCTTGTACCATTTATGGGACACATTTATGCAAGTTAAGCTGAGATCTTTCTGAATTCTTTTTCTCTTAGCATTTGTGTCAAACCACTCACACACAAACAATATCACTTGATTTTGAAACAAATATTGCAACTCAAGCACGTCAACTAAAACACCATAAAAGCCTTTAAATGAATCTCAGCCAAATTCACAAAAGCCTCAACACCGTTCACATATTCCTTACACAAACGATATGAAATTGGCATCCAACTTTTATCCATCTTTGTGTTCTGTTAATTTTATTTTAGTTAAAGGTAATATTTAGTTTCAAGCAAAATGCAACAATAATACATTAATTAGATTAAACAACCGTGAACTGATAGATATATTTGTATTCAATTATTTCATAGATAGAATTAATTATAAAGACGAAATATTAAAGATAGAATTTTTCAATATCATCATATTACCTGACTGAGCAAAGAACTTCAATTTTTGGCAGCGAAGAAACAGCTATTCTATGCGAAATTTTTCTCGTATTATAGCAGACCAAGCCCCAAAGTTCATATGCAAAAAATAAAAATAATAACCATTTGATATACAGCCATAAAAAAGCACTAAAGATACGAAATAGCCTAACAATCCAAGCCTACCAATTTCAAGAAAAAAATATACCTTCATGCAAAATAAAACCTTAGGCGCCCTTTGTTTGCTCTGCAGAAATTTGAAGTTGTGTCCCTTCCTATTCCAATAATTGCAGCCAAATTATCTTCAATAATTTGTAGTTATAAGATAAATTAAAAGGTTTGGAGTTACATTGTTAGAGATTTTGGTTCTGAATGTGCAACAAAGAGTGGAAAATTGAATCTGTAGTTGAGAGAGACTAACCAAGTGAGTGAAAGTAATTTCAGGACCAGAAGAGGAAGACAAAGCCCTGACTTTTGTATTTCTTAAGTTTTGCTTAACATATTTTTTTATAAAATAATAATATTAAATTTTGCCTTCTTAAGACTAAAAGTGGCGACACCATAAGCCCAAAATTCATTGTGAAATAGGCTAAAAACATACGGCGCGTATTACACTGATTCTCCCGCCAATTAGATAATTTGCTTTTTTTATTATTTTCTTAATGCTTAAAAAATATTTACAACCCAAAATTTAAAAAAATATCACAAAAATCTTTAAGTTTTCAAAAAGAGACGCTAAGGTCCTTTTTTTACTTATAATACTTTTTGAATTTACTTATTAAAAAATTGATTTTGAAGTTTTTTAATTTGTACAAATTTAATATAAATAATATAATCTATCTAATGGACTAATAATATTAAACTATTTTTAACATTTAAAATAATATTAAGATTTAAATTATTATTTTTATTTTAATAATACAACTGTATTTATTATAGAGAATTTAAATAAATCTTTGGGTTAAATAGATTTTACAATTAACAAAATATCTCCCTATTAATAATATTAAAAATATTTTTATAATATTCAAAATAATTTTGATTTTAATTTATATATTTTAATATTATGTTTCTATTTATTATTAAAATTACTTTTATACAATAAATTAGGTCTAATAGATTGTAAAATATAAAAATATTTTTTAAATATTAAAATTATTTTAAAATGTATATGTTATTACATTTATTTTAATGTCATATTTCTATTTATTATTAAATTTTGGAGTCAATTTTTTGGGTTTATAAAGTCAAAGGGTATTATAGTCAAAAGAGGGTTTTGATGTCCCTAATTGAAAACTTATTCTTTCAAACTGTGCTTCATAAATGTTGATAAGAGAATGTAGAAAGAGCGAAGGAAAGTTTGAAATTTCGATAGTTTCTCCACTTCTTGTTCACAGGGGTATTAGATATTGGGGAAATGTTGAAAGAATTGACTATAAGAGCTGCGGCGTACCATCATCCACCGTTTAACTGGGTGAAAAAATTATCTTGTTGAACACGAAAATACAAAACACAAGATAAAACAAAAGTAAAAACAAAAACAATTAACAGAATGAAACTTAATTCCCATAATAAACAGGATAAGATTCTCGAGATATTAAGTTACCTAAGAATGGTTTCAATTTTTGTCCATTCACTTTAAATTCATTATCATTCTTTGAATTCTCCATTTTTAGGGCCTCATATGGGTATACATTTTTCACAACAAGTTGACCACTCTATTTTGACATGAAATTCTCTGTAAATAAATAAAGACGAGAATTATACAGTAACACTTTTTTTTACCAATCTTAAATGTTTTTCAAAATATTCTTTTATCATGAAGAGCTTTGTTTTTTTGATAATTTTTTTCCTTTAACAATACTTGAATTCTCATATGCATCATTCCTTAATTCCTCAAGTTCATTCAATTGTAATTTACATACATTACAGATTCATCAAGTTTTGAATTAAAAACTCTAATAGCCCAAAATGATTTATCTAAAGCTTTGTTGTTTCCTCTTCTTTTTTCTCTTCAAGTTGTCAATGTTTTCAATGTTTAATTGGCCACAGTCATCTTTAGCACTACTACAAAACAAGCAATAGATAACGGAAAATAATTATCATAAAAGGAAGTGCATGACAGACAATATATCTATTGTCTAAGTCACTATCATTTATTTATGATAAACTTTTTACCATTATGAATTTATGATAGTTTTTAATAGCTATACATATGTCGCACCACATTTTGGTGTGAATTTCAAAATTATTTGAACTTTTGGCATTTTTGTAAATATTTTGGCGGAAATATGGTTATTATTTCAATTAATAATATTTAAAAATATTATTATTTTTATTACTTTTAATTTAGATTATTTTTATTTGAATTGCATTATTATTATTGTTGTTGTTGTTTCAAATTCCCAAATTCTACACATTTATTTTCAGAAAATCTAATGATAATATTTAAAAAATAAATAACAAAATGCATGAAATTTAATATATATTAAAACTACAGTATCATATACAAACTATATCATTGAAGTATTTCAAATTACATCCCAAATTTTGTAAAATATCCTATTATAAGTAATCACAAGCAGCAATAAACTTGTACCAAAAATCAAAGTCCGCCAAAAACCACAGCTAAAATTCTCATTTATAACAAAATCTAAATTCACAGTACCTAAAAACAGTACCTAAAAACAAACATAAATGACAAACTATGGCAATTAATAGTCTTTAGTGCCACCGTGCTAGGATATTTCATCCAAATGAAAATTTCATCCAAATATTATCTATTTTTCTTTTTTTTTTTCAATTAAAGGTTTTAATACTTTTAATGTAGTTGTTACAGTTAAAGATGTAGCGATAGAGTTGAGGCCATTGTTACCACAGAAAAAGATTTTGGTTTCTGTTGCTGCAAGAGAGAAATTAAAATACCTTCAGGTTTGCATCCTGTAACATTTGAGGTTCTTGCATTTCAAGTTTAAATAATTTTAAGTGCTGCACGTGAAATTGTGGTTTCGATTCTAAATATTTCTAATTTGCATGTCTAATTGGGATGATTTAACTAATTAATTTAATTGTTGTTTACTTGTTTTTTATTTTGTAAAGCCCTAACTTGCAATCATTAGGAATATTATATTGACTTCACATGGATTGTGTGTTAAGCTCTGAATTGCATGTGATTCTAATTTTGCGTGGACTGTGTAAAAAGCTTCAGATTGTCTTTATGTGCATTAGACTTCACAAAGGTTTTATTTTGAGTTGTCTTTTTGTGTATTTGATGGCGTGATAAAAAAAAAACAATTGGTTCATATATGTATATGTATATTATAATACATATATATGTATATATATATACATGTATATACATATATATGTATATATATATACATGTATATACATATATATGTATATACATGTATATACATATATACTATATATGTAATTATGTATGTATATACATATGTATTAATATATATACATATATATTATAAACTATGTATATATATGTATATACTGTATATACATATATATGTAGTAATACTGTATATGTATACATATATATGTATATACATGTATGTGTATATATACATATATTGTATATACATTATATATACATATATATGTATATACATATATAACATATATACATATATGTATATACATATACATGTATATACATATATATGTATATATATATATATGTATGTATATATATATGTATGTATATATATATGTATATGTGTATGTATGTATATATTGAGTAAAGGGGAGGATAGTGTGATATTGAGTAAAGAATTTATAGTTTTGAAGTTTGCATTAGATTAAAGTCTATTTGTGTGGTGAGTGTTACCTCAGGGTGCCTTGGTAGCTTCTGGTCGTAAGTCCCGAAAGGTTGAAGGGCAGTAAATCCAATTCTTAGCCTTGGATTGTAGTCGCACATATAGATCTAGGTCTGGTGTAGACCCAGAAATTATGGATTCCTTACTCTATAGAGCACCGTCCCTCTCTAGCTCTTCCTCCGGAAGAACTAGTGATTTAAAGAATGATGTGAATTCAGAAGAATTTATAATTGAGGATTTTAATAAAGCAATTAATTGTTGGGAATTACCCAAAGTTTCTAAAGACTTGATTTACAAAACCAAAAAACTTGATTTTTTGAAAAATGATTACGTCATAAAGACAGGAGGAAATAGGACTGGAAAGACGATAGTGAATCAGTAAATAAATAAATTCAGATTAAAATGAGTCAATTTTAGTTGGTTTATTATAAAATATTAGTCTTGGTACTTGACGTTGTTATACCAGATCGTTGCAGAATTAACTGCACTTTGGGACCAGATCTGACTTAGAACAGATCTAATCTTGCATGTTCGGGTTTCCAGTCGATATACCTTTCTTTAAATTAATTAATTTCTTTTAAGCAGGCCTAGCAACAAGGCTCTACGGTTGCATACACAGTACTAAATTTGGAATCACAAAAATGGTGCTCTGAAGGAGGAGGGAGAAGAGAAGTTTACAACTGTGGGGAGAGATCCGGTCTCTATGCCACAGAGGAGTAGTAGAAGTTTTATGGTAGATCTAATACAGATCAGTCTGCAAGCATGCTTTTCATACACCCTTAGATCTAAGAAATATAAATCATTCACCATTAGATCTATGCTTTAAAATAAAATTATTACAAACTTTGAATGCTTAAATTGAAATACACTTTAAATTTATAAATCAAATGCTTACATAAAATTTAATTGATCCGAAAACTTGGATGCTTTGAAAGAAGAAGAAGAAGAAAAAGAATGTTTGATCCTTGATCAGAGAAAACAGGAAAGAGTTCCTTGTGTCTTCTTGATCTACAAACCAGAGAGTCTTTAGAGAGAGAAGGAGAAGAGAGAAAATGTTCGGATCCCTTCAACTGAAGGTTAATGGGAACTATATACCCAAAATCCTTTATAAAAAATTCAAATGATGCAAACTTCACGTGGGTGGACCAAGAGTGCTCTGTCCTGATTCGGAAAGTAGAGAAGGCATCTGCTTTAGATCTTTGGGTGCTTCTTTCTTCACGTGGGTAGGGACCATTTGACAAAAGAAGAAAAATACAAAAGAAATAATGGATCCTTGACCCCACAGCTTTTTCCCCGTGATGGGAGTAGTGAGTGAAGGGGGACAGGTGTCCGACAAACAAAAGATAATTACAGGGAAATGTACAGAAAAGTAAATTACTCTTTTTTTTTTTTTTTACAATAGTAATGCAGTAAAATTATTTACAATGCTTTAAAGGAGTGAAAATTTCGAAACAGTCATCTTCATTTTCATCTCTAAGAGAAATAAAAGGCTCTTCACCTTCTGATGAGCTGGTGGCTGATGACGCTGTTGCTGATCTGGAAGAGATGAGCTGTTGCATTACTTTAAAATATTCTTCCTCGGTCTTGGCAGAGGCTAACATAGACTGGGCCTTTGACTTCTGACTAAGGAATGTGGATTGGGCTTTAGTTTCTTGGATAGAGGGGGTCATGTGGCCAGAAAAAGAGAGCCACTTAAGGATGATTGATTCAGTCAATTTTGACTGTTCATCAAACTTTGACCACCACTTGACTTTAAAGGTTCTTTGAATAAGAAGTTGGGTTTCTTGGGTATGAAATCGAAAACTCCACATCCAAACCCATGGAAGGAAGAAATTTGAACAGAAACAAAGGAAAGGAGAGAACCTCTTCTCGGAGTCTGAGGGGCGATAATGGGCTTTAAACAGGTTCAAACAGCTTTGGGCATTTGGTGTAAGGATTTCGGTGCATGGGCCGAAATAGTTCCACCACTGTTGGAACCAATTAGGAAGGCTTTGAATGGTTATTTTCGAATTGAAGAAAAATAACCATGAATGGCTCTTTTTTAGGTTTTGGATAAAGAAAGTATTAAACCAAGCCTGTTGGTAATCCCAATAGGAGAAAGAAAGGCAATGGTTTAATTGGGCTTTAAAATTGGCTGGGAAGGCCTTGGCTTTATGGAGTGAGTCACCCCATTGATTCGGGGTAAGGACCCTAAGAATAGTGGCCGTAGAGTAGGCCGGCTCAGTATGATTTTCACCAAGAAAGAAATGCTTAAATTTAACTGACTCGGTGATCTCTAATATACTTTGATAATAAGGCTGGGGTTTTGACAAATCCCATGGTTTGAAAAACCAGCCTTTGGGGAAAAACTTTAAAATAGATTGAAATGGATCGGGATGGTAAAATCCATCTTCAAGAGATAAAATGTTTTGTTGATGAATTTTATCAAACCAAACCGACTTTTGTAAAAGCTTCGATTGTGAAACCACAATTTGAGAGGAAGATGAGCTTTCACTTGGAATTATTGCTTTAGAAGAACTTGGTTTTAAAAATTCTTTAGAAATAGATTTTTCTTCCTCAGATTTTTTAGAAAGAGATGCTTGAGAAAAACTTTGTAAAGAGAGCAAAAGCTTAGGGGATTTGGAAATGGATGTCATCCATTGCTTTACCTGATCTTCCGAGGCTAGGGCTTTAACTTGGGCTTCATCCTCTTGGATCGTATCGATCCATGACTTTATGGGCATTGCTGAAGACAGCAATTTTTCTTTAGGTGGTTCTTTTGGGAGAAGATCTTTAGAAGGTGTAGGTGGCATCGGGTCTTTAGCAATCCCTTTGCCTTTGTCTTTCTTTTTGGGCGGCATTATCTGTTTTGCAGAAACTCTCTGGTCAGAAAATCTGGCACATAATTCTTTTCACCTTTAATAAATTCTATTTCAAAATCAAAAACACATAAAATTGCTTGCCATCTTGCAAAAATTTGTTTAGATGCAATGTTTTGAACATCTTTTTCTAAAATATGTTTTGCAGCTTTACAATCAATTCTAAGTAAAAATTTTTTATTTAATAAATCACTTTGAAATTTTGAAATGCATAAGACAATGGATAAAATTTCTTTTTTGATAGTAGAATAATTTTTCTGACAATCATTCCAATGTGCAGAAACATATTGTACTATCTGTTCTTTATCATGTTCAACTTGCTTTAAAATTTCACCATAGCCTAAGTCTGATGCATCAGTTTCTACAACCTTAGGTAATGCAGGATTAGCAAGATATAAACATGGAATGCTTTTAACAGAATTCTTTATTAATCTAATTGCTTTAGTATGCTCATCAGTCCATGCAACAAGATTCTTTTTTAACCTATCATGTAAGGGTTTAGATATCCTATTTATATTTAGACAAAAATCAAGCACATAATTTAAACTATCAAGGAATCTCTGCAGTTGGGTTTTATCTAAGATCTTATCAGGGAATTTATCCGCAAATGCAAGAGATCTCTCAATAGGAGTGATGGTTCCTTTGGAGATATAGTGTCCTAGAAACCTAATCTTTGTTTGGAACAAAGAGACTTTAGAACTAGAGACTGCTAAACCAGCATTTCTAGTGGCAAAGTAGAAAGTCTTTAAATGCTTGAAATGCTGATCAACTGTTTGAGAGAAGATCAACACATCATCTATAAAAACAATGCGGAACTCAGAATAAGGGTTATAAATGTCATTCATAACTCTTTGGAATTCTGAGGGCACGTTTTTTAGACCAAAAGGCATAACGGTCCACTCATACTGTCCAAATGGAACAGTAAAAGCAGTTTTATACCTATCTCTAGGATGGATTTGAATTTGCCAAAAACCAGATTTCATATCAAATTTAGAGAATATGAAAGCAGAATGTAGTTTTTGGAGCAAATCCTTCTTGTTAAGTATGGGATACCTAATTCATTTCAAGGCTTTGTTTAAGGGTTTATAATTTATGACTAACTTAGGATTCCCTCTTTCTATCTCAGAATTCTTATTGACATAGAAAGCGGCACAAGACCAAGGAGACCTAGACTTAACTATAAGTCCCTTAGATTCTAAATCTTTAATCTCAGTCCTACAGTGTTTTTCCAATTCAAGGTTCATTTGAATTGGGCGGGCTTTTGTAGGTATTTGTCTATCATCGAATCCAGTCTCATAAGGTAAATCTACCATATGCTGTTTCCTATTCCAAAATGCAGATGGTAAATTTGCACAAATTTCTTCTTTAATAAGAGCTTTAAAATCAGAAATCTTTTTCTTTATAAAATTATCTTGGAGTTGACCTTAAATTCTATGCAAATTTAAATCCTTCTTTAAGTCAATCGAATCATCTTGTTTTGTCTTTAGTAAGACATTGACTTGATTCTGGTAAATGGAACATGCTTTGACAATATTTAAATTCCTCGTTTTTGATTTTTCCAAAAATGGGAAAATAAGTCTTTTATTGTTTGTTTTAAAAGATATACTATCATAATTTACAGTATATAGAGTAATGAGGTTTATGAAAGGAGTTCCTAATATGACTACATGATGAATATCATTTGTCAAAACAAAGGAAGTTTTAAATTCAAAACCATCATTTTTAATAGAAGCATCAACTTTAAAAGAAATTCTCAGTTTTGAATTATTGGCAGCGGAAAGTCTTTCTTTTGTTTTCTCATGAAATCTTCTGGGCACAATATATTCTTTAATGCAATTTAAATCAGCACCAGTATCAAATAATGCAATAGTGTCAATTTTCAAATCTTTTGAAAAGGCAATTGTGACTTTAATCAAATACTTTCTAATAGTAATCTGCCTTAAAATGGATAGGAAATTGATTGGTAGAGACTCAAGATTGTCTAACTTCTGATTTTCATCAGCATTGTCAGACTCTGATTCTGATTCCTTGACCGAATGGTCTTCCAATTATTTTTGTAGTAGCAATTGGATTGTATCAGAATCAGCTTTTTGCTTTTCTTTCAAACTCTTGATCTCGAGTTTGACATCATTGATCTCCTTTTGAAGATCTTGAATAGTAGGAGTCAACTTCTTTGACTTCTTTTTACCCAAGATTTCGGTAAGATCATAAGCCTGTTTCTTAACAACAGGGACTCTATAAGAAGACTCTGCTCTATCACTATGATCGAGAGTTTTTAGAAGTTTATCTAAATATTCTCTTTGAAGAGTAGGGTCAGAAATGTGTTTGACCAATTCAAGAAAGGTTTCTTGGTCTTTAGTCAACACATTGATTTTCTTTAGATAAGATTCAGATTCTGAATCTGAATCACTAAAAGAAGAGGTATCAGAGTCAATTAACTCGTTAACCTGAAGAGGGTCACTGTCTCCAGTCATTGAAGACTCAGAGTCAGATGAATCTATAAGGAGAGCTGAAATTTTGGAAAGAATTTCTTCATCAAGCCCAAGCTGATGAAGCTTCTTGTTAACCCTGCAATATTTTGCAGTGTGACCTTTCTTTCCACATTTAAAAGAGGTTGCTTCCTTATTGTTAAAAGAGGATTTGGCTTTAAAATATTTTCTCTTAGAAGAGTGTTTCTTTCTATAAGGCTTTGAAGGCTTTTTATAAAAAGACTATTTGGGCTCTTGAAAAGATTTTCTAAACCTTTTTTATTTGTGATATTTTTTGTAAGTTCTAGAGGAACACTTACCATCACAATTTTTTGAGGTAGACGCTTTGAAAGGATCATAATTAAATTATTTACAAAAACCACCCAATTCTTACTTAGATTTTCTAAGCTCCCATTTGAGTCTTTTCTGTAATTTTATGTCTAGACAAATCTTTAAACCTTCCTTATTGATGAAACTGACAAGTTCACCATAGGTGAGTTCATCATAAGAAATCCTATTGTCATGAAGGGCTTTAATGGAATTCTTAACCTTTTCTCCTAAGAGGGTAGGTAATCCTGCTAAGAACTTTTCTTTCCAGGTAATATGATGTGCATCATCTCTCAGAAAGAGCCTGGTAAAGAAAGTGGTTTTATAGGCTTGGAATTCACTAAGCTTCCTACACCTGAGGTTATGGAGAAGCTCAGTATTTTTGTCTCTAAAGTGAGAAGGGTCACCTATAAAATGCAATGATATGGTAATGATGAGTGTGGCAACAGCATCCTGAATAGGATTACCATATTTATCAAGAATAGGTATTTTGTCCTCATCTGTCTGAATAGCATTTAGTATATCTAATTGTTGCTGACTGGTAAGGAGATGGTCCCACCAACCTTTTAGCTGACTTGTGAATCCTGCAATTAGGATTTCTGCAATTGCTCTATCAGTAGTTCCTGATTGAGTTTTATAAGCATTTGCAGCCATGGTCATCTGTTGCAACAATCCTAAAATATTATATTCAGACATACCATCTATATTCCACTCGTAGAAAGAGGATGCATTATACCGTGATTGGTTTAATGCACTTGGCCAATTGTCTATGGTGAGATCAGGAGGAGACCTAGTTGTAGGTAAGGCTAACTCCCAATGGACTTTATTGACTTTAGGTTCTTCTATAGGTTCTTCTCTAAAGGCTTCAGCATCAGAGGTGGCTATAGAAGATTGGTCATAATCTAATACTCCTATCTTGCTAGACTGTGGAGTATTTGGAGCTATTTGAACTTTAGAAGTAGAAGCAGCTGAAGAAGCTTCTATTCTGTCAAGCTGTTCTTTGATAGCTTTGGCAAAATCTGACTTCGATTCATGAATAAGCTTTTGATTAGTTTTCGAAACCTGAAAAGGTTTGAAAATAGGTTCTTTAAGCTTTTTCTCAGAATCAGACTTTGTGGGTATTGGTTTTTCTACAGGGGAAACAATTATGGTTGACTGCTGGATATGACTTTCTATCCTAGTCAACTGCTTTCCTATAGTATTTAGATTAGTATTACAGAAGTTATTCTGTTGAATAATACTATCTAAATTTGTCTCTACGTCCTCAGACTTATGGATTTTGTAAGGAGAGGCTTTAATCTGAACAAGGGGTTCTCCATGGTCAATGGAGATGCTCCTAAGTGGAGGATGCTCAGATTCAATGGTCCTACCGTTTCCAGAAAGGGTCCACTTAGGAACTTTCTACCTAGTAATAACGGGGTTCGACTCTTTAAAGGGATAAGGAATATTTTTATTTGAAGCATGCATTTCAAACCAATCAAAGAATAGAATATGGACTTTATTAGAATTCACAAATTCATAATAAAGCTTTTGGATTTCTTCTCTTTGATTTAAAAAATGTTTGAAAAACCAAAGTCTTTTGTCTTTGTTTACTTCAGAATAAAAATCCTTTTGAAGAAGAGTTTTGTCTAACACAAACTCCTTTTCAAGAACATTTATTACATTTTCCATTACAGCAGAAAATGTAGGAGAGGTAGGAGGAGAAAGTTCTTTCTCTTCCTGTCTTTGTTCCTGTTGGCTGCTAGTGTAAACAGGATGTGGTACACTAGTTGTATAGTCAACAGAATGAATAGAGAAACTAAGAATATCCGAAGTGGAAAACCTAGGTTGGTCTTTGACTGATTGAAATATCACATTATTTCCTCTTGGTATCAGAGCCAAGGGGAGGATAGTGTGATATTGAGTAAAAAATTTATAGTTTTGAAGTTTGCATTAGATTAAAGTCTATTTATGTGGTGAGTGTTACCTCCGGGTGCCTTGGTAGCTTCTGGTCGTAAGTCTCGAAAGGTTGAAGGGCAGTAAATCCAATTCTTAGCCTTGGATTGTAGTCGCACATATAGATCTAGGTCTGGTGTAGACCCAGGAATTATGGATTCCTTGCTCTGTAGAGCACCATCCCTCTCTAGCTCTTCCTCCGGAAGAACTAGTGATTTAAAGAATGTTGTGAATTCAGAAGAATTTATAATTGAGGATTTTAATAAAGCAATTGATTGTTGGGAATTACCCAAAGTTTCTAAAGACTTGATTTACAAAACCAAAAAACTTGATTTTTTGAAAAATGATTACGTCATAAAGACAGAAGAGCGTGACATCACTCTTTCAAAGCCTTTTGAAACTATTCAACTGTTTTCATAACAGTATTTAAAGCATTTAAGGGACAAGAAATTCAACTATATTCACATCGGTTTAATCCAAGTAGGGATCAAGCCGCTGACTAAAGAAGGTCTAGATACTTCCATATTAGTCGTCCTTAGGGATGCAAGATTCGTCAACTTTGATGATTCTTTGCTAAGTAGTGTCGAATCTAGCCTGTGTAAAGGTCCAATCTCGTTTAGCTGTTATCCAAATATAACAGTTTCCCTTAAAGATAAGAATATTCTAAAGAGTATGATACTACAGATCAAGACTCATAATTATCATATGATTGATGGGTCAATTCCTGTAGCCATAATTTTTAGAATCTCTTACAAAGCAATGATCTCTGCCTTTGCTAATTCACAGCATATGTATTAGTCAAAAAAGGAAGAAACTCTTCTTTTACAGACTGATTTATCTAGAGCCAATACGGTTATTCCTAAAGCTATTCAATGGAAAGATATCAATCTTCCAGATGAATGGATTCTAGAAGGAGCCACTGAACCAGTGATTTCGAGTTGCAAAATGTGACTCAGTATTCGGATGGTAGAGTCAAATTATCCTTTAGAAAGTCAACGTCTTCTAGGTTTTCTGATAAGGATTCTACCTCTTCTAGTATTCCCCCATTGGAAAGGAAATTTACAAAGGTTCCCTCTGTAATAAACCTTCCTTTTCAATCAGTCAAAGACCAACCTATGTTTTCCACTTCGGATATTCCTAGTTCCTCTACTCATTCCGTTGACTATACAACTAGTGTACCACATCCTGTTTACACTAGCAGCCAACAAGAACAAAGACAAGAAGAGAAAGAACCTTCTCCTCCTACCTCTCCTACATTTTCTGCTGTAACGGAAAATGTAATAAATGTTCTTGAAAAGGAGTTTGTGTTAGAGAAAACTCTTCTTCAAAAGGATTTTTATTCTGAAGTAAACAAAGATAAAAGACTTTGGTTTTTCAAACATTTTTTAAATCAAAGAGAAGAAATCCAAAAGCTTTATTATGAATTTGTGAATTCTAATAAAGTCCATATTCTATTCTTTGATTGGTTTGAAATGCATGCTTCAAATAAAAATATTCCTTATCCCTTTAAAGAGTCGAACCCCGTTATTACTAGGAAGAAAGTTCCTGAGTGGACCATTTCTGGAAACGGTAGGACCATTGAATCTGAGCATCCTCCACGTAGGAGCATCTCCATTGACCATGGAGAACCCCCTGTTCAGATTAAAGCCTCTCCTTACAAAATCCATAAGTCTGAGGACGTAGAGACAAATTTAGATAGTATTATTCAACAGAATAACTTCTGTAATACTAATCTAAATACTATAGGAAAGCAGTTGACTAGGATAGAAAGTCATATCCAGCAGTCAACCATAATTGTTTCCCCTGTAGCAAAACCAATACCCACAAAGTCTGATTCTGAGAAAAAGCTTAAAGAACCTATTTTCAAACCTTTTCAGGTTTCGAAAACTAGTCAAAAGCTTATTCATGAATCGAAGTCAGATTTTGCCAAAGCTATCAAAGAACAGCTTGACAGAATAGAAGCTTCTTCAGCTGCTTCTACTTCTAAAGTTCAAATAGCTCCAGATACTCCACAGTCTAGCAAGATAGGAGTATTAGATTATGACCAATCTTCTATAGCCACCTCTGATGCTGAAGCTTTTAGAGAAGAACCTATAGAAGAACCTAAAGTCAATAAAGTCCATTGGGAGTTAGCCTTACCTACAACTAGATCTCCTTCTGATCTCACCATAGACAATTGGCCAAGTGCATTAAACCAATCACGGTATAATGCATCCTCTGTCTACGAGTGGAGTATAGATGGTATGTCTGAATATAATATTTTAGGATTGTTGCAACAGATGACCATGGCTGCAAATGCTTGTAAAATTCAATCAGGAACTACTGATAGAGCAATTGCAGAAATCCTAATTGCAGGATTCACAGGTCAGCTAAAAGGTTGGTGGGACCATCTCCTTACCAGTCAGCAACAATTAGATATATTAAATGCTATTCCGACAGATGAGGACAAAATACCTATTCTTGATGAATACGGTAATCCTATTCAGGACGCTGTTGCCACCCTCATCATTACCATATCATTGCATTTTATAGGTGACCCTTCTCACCTTAGAGACAAAAATGCTGAGCTTCTCCATAACCTCAGGTGTAGGAAGCTTAGTGAATTCCAAGCCTATAAAACCACTTTCTTTACCAGGCTCTTTCTGAGAGATGATGCACATCATATTACCTGGAAAGAAAAGTTCTTAGCAGGATTACCTACCCTCTTAGGAGAAAAGGTTAGGAATTCCATTAAAGCCCTTCATGACAATAGGATTCCTTATGATGAACTCACCTACGGTGAACTTGTCAGTTTCATCAGTAAGGAAGGTTTAAAGATTTGTCAGGACATAAAATTACAGAAAAGACTCAAATGGGAGCTTAGAAAATCTAAGCAAGAATTGGGTGGTTTCTGTAAACAATTTAATTATGATCCTTTCAAAGCGTCTACCTCAAAAAATTGTGATGGTAAGTGTTTCTCTAGAACTTACAAAAAATATCACAAATCAAAAAGGTTTAGAAAATCTTTTCAAGAGCCTAAAGATTTTTTTTATAAGAAGCCTTCAAAGCCTTATAGAAAGAAACACACTTCTAAGAGAAAAGATTTTAAAGCCAAATCCTCTTTTAACAATAAGGAAGCAACCTGTTTTAAATGTGGAAAGAAAGGTCACACTGCAAAATATTGCAGGGTTAACAAGAAGCTTCATCAGCTTGGGCTTGATGAAGAAATTCTTTCCAAAATTTCAGCTCTCCTTATAGATTCATCTGACTCTGAGTCTTCAATGACTGGAGACAGTGACCCTCTTCAGGTTGACGAGTTAATTGACTATGATACCTCTTCTTTTAGTGATTCAGATTCAGAATCTGAATCTTATCTAAAGAAAATCAATGTGTTGACTAAAGACCAAGAAACCTTTCTTGAATTGGTCAAACACATTTCTGACCCTACTCTTCAAAGAGAGTATTTAGATAAACTTATAAAAACTCTCGATCATAGTGATAGAGCAGAGTCTTCTTCTAGAGTCCCTGTTGTTAAGAAACTGGCTTATTATCTTACCGAAATCTTGGGTAAAAATAAGTCAAAAAAGTTGACTCCTACTATTTAAGATCTTCAAAAAGAGATCAATGATGTCAAACTCGAGATTAAGAGTTTGAAAGAAAAGCAAAAAGTTGATTCTGATACAATCCAATTGCTACTACAAAAACAATTGGAAGACCATTCGGTCAAGGAATTAGAATCAGAGTCTGACAATGCTGATGAAAATCAGAAGTTAGACAATCTTGAGTCTCTACCAATCAATTTCCTATCCATTTTAAGGCAGATTACTATTAGAAAGTATTTGATTAAAGTCACAATTGCCTTTTCAAAAGATTTAGAAATTGACATTATTGCATTATTTGATACTGGTGCTGATTTAAATTGCATTAAAGACGATATTGTGCCCAGAAGGTTTCATGAGAAAACAAAAGAAAGACTTTCTACTGCCAATAATTCAAAACTGAGAATTTCTTCTAAAGTTGATACTTCTATTAAAAATGATGGCTTTGAATTTAAAACTTCCTTTTTTTTGACAAATGATATTCATCATGTAGTCATATTAGGAACTCCTTTCATAAACCTCATTACTCCCTATACTATGAATTATGATAGTATATCTTTTAAAGCAACCAATAAAAGACTTATTTTCCCATTTTTGGAAAAACCAAAAACGAGGAACTTAAATGTTGTCAAAGCATGTTCCATTTACCAGAATCAAGTCAATGTCTTACTAAAGACAAAACAAGATGATTTGATTGACTTAAAGAAGGATTTAAATTTGCATAGAATTGAAGGTCAACTCCAAGATAATTTTATAAAGAAAAAGATTTCTGATTTTAAAGCTCTTATTGAAGAAGAAATTTGTGCAAATTTACCATCTGCATTTTGGAATAGGAAACAGCATATGGTAGATTTACCTTATGAGACTGGATTCAATGATAGACAAATACCTACAAAAGCCCGCCCAATTCAAATGAACCTTGAATTGGAACAACACTGTAGGACTGAGATTAAAGATTTAGAGTCTATGGGACTTATAGTTAAGTCTAGGTCTCCCTGATCTTGTGCCGCTTTCTATGTCAATAAGAATTCTGAGATAGAAAGAGGGACTCCTAGGTTAGTCATAAATTATAAACCCTTAAACAAAGCCTTGAAATGGATTAGGTATTCCATACCTAACAAGAAGGATTTGCTCCAAAAACTACATTCTACTTTCATATTCTCTAAATTTGATATGAAATCTGGTTTTTGGCAAATTCAAATCCATCCTAGAGATAGGTATAAAACTGTTTTTACAGTTCCATTTGGACAATATGAGTGGACCGTTATGCCTTTTGGTCTAAAAAACGCGCCCTCAGAATTCCAAAGAGTTATGAATGACATTTATAACCCTTATTCTGAGTTCTGCATTGTTTATATAGATGATGTGTTGATCTTCTCTCAAACAGTTGATCAGCATTTCAAGCATTTAAAGACTTTCTACTTTGCCACTAGAAATGCTGGTTTAGCAGTCTCTAGTTCTAAAGTCTCTTTGTTCCAAACAAAGATTAGGTTTCTAGGACACTATATCTCAAAAGGAACCATCACTCCTATTGAGAGATCTCTTGCATTTGCGGATAAATTCCCTGATAAGATCTTAGATAAAACCCAACTGCAGAGATTCCTTGATAGTTTAAATTATGTGCTTGATTTTTGTCCAAATATAAATAGGATATCTAAACCCTTACATGATAGGTTAAAAAAGAATCATGTTGCATGGACTGATGAACATACTAAAGCAATTAGATTAATAAAGAATTCTGTTAAAAGCATTCCATGTTTATATCTTGCTAATCCTGCATTACCTAAGGTTGTAGAAACTGATGCATCAGATTTGGGCTATGGTGGAATTTTAAAGCAAGTTGAACATGATAAAGAACAGATAGTACAATATGTTTCTGCACATTGGAATAATTGTCAGAAAAATTATTCTACTATCAAAAAAGAAATTTTATCCATTGTCTTATGCATTTCAAAATTTCAAAGTGATTTATTAAATCAAAAATTTTTACTTAGAATTGATTGTAAAGCTGCAAAACATGTTTTAGAAAAAGATGTTCGAAACATTGCATCTAAACAAATTTTTGCAAGATGGAAAGCAATTTTTAGTGTTTTTGATTTTGAAATAGAATTCATTAAAGGTGAAAAGAATTTTGTGCCAGATTTTCTGACCAGAGAGTTTCTGCAAAATAGATAATGCCGCCCAAAAAGAAAGACAAAGGCAAAGGGATTGCTAAAGACCCGATGCCACCTACACCTTCTAAAGATCTTCTCCCAAAAGAACCACCTAAAGAAAAATTGCTGTCTTCAGCAATGCCCATAAAGGCATGGATCGATACGATCCAAGAGGATGAAGCCCAAGTTAAAGCCCTAGCCTCGGAAGATCAGGTAAAGCAATGGATGACATCCATTTCCAAATCCCCTGAGCTTTTGCTCGCTTTACAAAGTTTTTCTCAAGCATCTCTTTCTCAAAAATCTGAGGAAGAAAAATCTATTTCTAAAGAATTTTTAAAACCAAGTTCTTCTAAAGCAATAATTCCAAGTGAAAGCTCATCTTCCTCTCAAATTGTGGTTTCACAATCGAAGCTTTCACAAAAGTCGGTTTGGTTTGATAAAATTCATCAACAAAACATTTTATCTCTTGAAGATGGATTTTACCATCCCGATCCATTTCAATCTATTTTAAAGTTTTTCCCCAAAGGCTGGTTTTTCAAACCATGGGATTTGTCAAAACCCCAGCCTTATTATCAAAGTATATTAGAGATCACCGAGTCAGTTAAATTTAAGCATTTCTTTCTTGGTGAAAATCATACTGAGCCGGCCTACTCTACGGCCACTATTCTTAGGGTCCTTACCCCAAATCAATGGGGTGACTCACTCCATAAAGCCAAGGCCTTTCCAGCCAATTTTAAAGCCCAATTAAACCATTGCCTTTCTTTCTCCTATTGGGATTACCAACAGCCTTGGTTTAATACTTTCTTTATCCAAAACCCAAAAAAGACCCATTCATGATTATTTTTCTTCAATTCGAAAATAACCATTCAAAGCCTTCCTAATTGGTTCCAACAGTGGTGGAACTATTTCGGCCCATGCACCGAAATCCTTACACCAAATGCCCAAAGCTGTTTGAACCTGTTTAAAGCCCATTATCGCCCCTCAGACTCCGAGAAGTGGTTCTCTCCTTTCCTTTGTTTCTGTTCAATTTTCTTCCTTCCATGGGTTTGGATGTGGAGTTTTCGATTTCATACCCAAGAAACCCAACTTCTTATTCAAAGAACCTTTAAAGTCAAGTGGTGGTCAAAGTTTGATTCAGTCAAAATTGACTGAATCAATCATCCTTAAGTGGCTCTCTTCTTCTGGCCACATGACCCCCTCTATCCAAGAAACTAAAGCCCAATCCACATTCCTTAGTCAGAAGTCAAAGGCCCAGTCTATGTTAGCCTCTGCCAAGACCGAGGAAGAATATTTTAAAGTAATGCAACAGCTCCTCTCTTCCAGATCAGCAACAGCGTCATCAACCGCCAGCTCATCAGAAGGTGAAGAGCCTTTTATTTCTCTTGGAGATGAAAATGAAGATGACTGTTTCGGAATTTTCACTCCTTTAAAGCATTGTAAATAATTTTACTGCATTACTATTGTAAAAAAAAAAAAAAGAGTAATTTACCTTTCTGTACATTTCCCTGTAATTATCTTTTGTTTGTCGGACACCTGTCCCCCTTCACTCACTATTCCCATCACGGGAAAAAACCTATGGGGTCAAGGATCCATTATTTCTTTTGTATTTTTCTTCTTTTGTCAAAGACGTGTGGTCCCTACCCACGTGAAGAAAGCATCACCCAAAGATCTAAAGCAGATGCCTTCTCCACTTTCCGAATCAGGACAGAGCACTCCTTGTCCACCCACGTGAAGTTTGCATCATTTGAATTTTTTGTAAAGGATTTTGGGTATATAGTTCCCATTAACCTTCAGTTGAAGGGATCCGAACATTTTCTCTCTTCTCATTCTCTCTCTAAAGACTCTCTGGTTTGTAGATCAAGAAGACACAAGGAAATCTTTCCTGTTTTCTCTGATCAAGGATCAAACATTCTTTTTCTTCTTCTTCTTCTTTCAAAGCATCCAAGTTTTCAGATCAATTAAATTTTATGTAAGCATTTGATTTATAAATTTAAAGTGTATTTCAATTTAAGCATTCAAAGTTTGTAATAATTTTATTTTAAAGCATAGATCTAAGGGTGAATGATTTATATTTCTTAGATCTAAGGGTGTATGAAAAGCATGCTTGCAGACTGATCTGTATCAGATCTGCCATAAAACTTCTACTACTCCTCTGTGGCATAGAGACCGGATCTCTCCCCACAGTTGTAAACTTCTCTTCTCCCTCCTCATTCAGAGCACCATTTCTGGGATTCTAGATTTGGTACTGTGTATGCAACCGTAGAGCCTTGTTGCTAGGCCTGCTTAAAAGAAATTAATTAATTTAAAGAAAGGTATATCGACTGGAAACCCGAACGTGTAAGATTAGATCTGTTCTAAGTCAGATCTGGTCCCAAAGTGCAGTTAATTTTGCAACGATCTGGTATAACAACGTCAGGTACCAAGACTAATATTTTATAATAAACCAACTGACTCATTTTAATCTGAATTTATTTATTTACTGATTCACTATCGTCCTTCCGGTCCTATTTCCTCCTGGTATCAGTCTGCAAGCATACAGATCAGACTATCCTGTAAATAAATTCTTTACTCAATATCACACTATCCTCCCCTTGGTACTGTGTATGCAACCGTAGAGCCTTATTGCTAGGCCTGCTTAAAAGAAATTAATTAATTTAAAAAAAGGTATATCGACTGGAAACCCGAACGTGCAAGATTAGATCTGTTCTAAGTCAGATCTGGTCCCAGTATATATATATATATGTATATGTATATATACATATGCATGTATATGTATATATACATATGCATGTATATGTATATATACATATGCATGTATATGTATATATACATATATACATGTATATGTATATATACATATATACATGTATATGTATATGTATACATATATACATGTATATGTATATGTATACATATACATAGACCTATACATATACATATATATATACATATATATATACATGTATATATATATATATATATATATATATATATATATATATATATATATATATATATATATATATATATATATATATATATATATATATATATATATATATATATATATATATATATATGTATATCTATATATATATATATATGTATATATATATACATATACATATACATATAGATTGATGATCAAAATGATGTGATTTTTTTATGGTAATAGAGGTAATAATTATGGGTGGTTGAGTATGAGTAAAGTTAAAGCCTTGTATGAATTGCTTTTGCATCTTTCCCGTATTGAAATAAAACGTTGTTAAACTTTTGGAGATTAAGAGAGTAAGTTGAAAGGCTAACATCTTTGGCTCCTTTATTGTCTTTTGCATATATAAATATTTATAAGACAGCTAGCTATAAGATATCAGATGATGATTAAAATAACCTAACAAAATATTGAGTTGTTCCTATCATTCATGATTTTATGTAGACCCTGTTCAGAATGTCCATTAAGTCAAGTGGGGAAAGTTTATTGTTAAAAAATAGGCAAGCAATTGACACTCATTTAATTTTCTAAAAGCATACACAACTATTTTTTATATTTGTAAAATTAAATATTGATCACATTAATTAAATACATAACATGATCAGTAGCATATTTGATTTTATTACACTAATATAGATAGAAATTTTAGAATGGCGTTTCGTTCTATGATAATAATGAGTGTTGATAGGGCTGTCTTTATTGTAATTTAAGTTATTCATAAATTATCGGTTGCTATTTTTATAGTATTTGTCTTGGAACTTCGAAAAAGTGCAAGTTTTTGCATTTTTTGTCATTTTGTTTTCTCCTAATATTTTATTAGATTTTTTATTTTTGTACCAGAAGCTGTTTTTAGTTTATAAAATGAAAAAGTCTTAGATAACATGTCATAGATTGTCTGTGGAATATATTGTTGGTGTGGATATGTTCATGGATTTTGCAATTGAAAGTTCTGATAATGGTGATTTTATAAGGTGTCATTGCATCAAATGTAAAAACCTTGCGTTTTACCCTTCTAGGACAGTTAGAGACTATTTATTTTTTAAGGGTTTTGATAAGAGTTATACTATTTGGACGTGACATGGGGAAGCTGAACCTAATGTAAAAAAAATTGATATAGGTGACCGAGCTAACCCATAAAACATGTACCTTAATCAGGATGAGGTTGTGAACATGATTCATGATGCTTACAAGTATTTTGATGATAATCCTAAGGCCTTTAAATCCTTATTAGACGATGCTGAGAAACCTTTGTACCTGAGTTCCCAAAAATTTACTAAGTTAGGTGCATTGGTTAAGTTATACAACTAGAAGGGGAAATATGGGTGGTCCGATACTAGCTTTTCAAATTTATTGAGTCTCCTTGTTGATATCTTACCAAAGACCAATACATTGCCTAGGTCAACATATGAGGCAAAAAAAACTATGTCTGCCTTGGGCTTGCAGTATGAAAAAATACATGCTTGCCCTAATGATTGCATACTGTATAGAAAGGAATATGAGAACCTTTTTGAAAATCCTACCTGTGGAGTATCACGGTGGTAGCAAAAAGATGGTTCCAAGGAAAAATATAGGAAAAGGTTCCCACAAAAGTTTTATGATACTTCCCACTCATTCCTAGAATGAAGTGGCTATTCCAATCACCACAAATTGGCAAGGACTTAACTTGGCATGCTAATGAAAGAGAAGTTGATGGCAAGCTTCGTCATCCAGCTGACTCACTAACTTGGAAGTTAGTGGATGATAAATGGCCTTCCTTTGCATCTAAATCTAGAAATCTCCGTCTTGTCCTTTTAGCTGACGGAATCAATCCACATAGCTCCTTAAATAGTACATATAGTTGTTGGCCAATTGTCCTTATAACTTATAATCTTCTTCCGTGGTTGTGTAAGAAAAGGAAATTCATGATGTTGTCATTGTTGATTTCCGGACCACAACAACCAGGGAATGACATTGACGTGTTCTTAGCACCACTAATCGAGGACTTACAATCTTTATAGGATATTGGTGTTGAGGCATATGATACCTATAGAAAAGAATTCTTCAACTTACGAGTTGTCTTACTATGGACGATCAATGACTTTCCAACTTATGGAAATGTATCTGGGGGCATGGTAAAAGGGTATTATGCGTGTCCACTTTGTGGGGAAGACATAACTCCCTACAAATTCTCACATAGTAAGAAAAATGCATACATGGGCCATAGGCGTTTTCTTCCTAAGAACCATGAATTTTGATTTCAAAAAAGGCCTTCAATAATGAGGTGGAGGAACGAGACCCACCTAAACTATTAACAGGCCATGATGTGTGGGAACAAGTTAAAGATATCAAGAACAAATGGGGGAAATGAAAAAGCAAGAAGCGAAAAAGTGTTGATGATAGTAATACAAGCAACTGTTGGAAGAAGAAGTCAATATTCTTTGATTTAAAGTATTTCGACATCAATTAAATGTTATGCACATTGAAAAAAAAAAGTGTGTGAAAGCATATATGGCACATTGTTGAATATTCTGGGAAAAACAAAGGATGGCCTTAAATCAAGAATGGATCTTGGACCATTGAAAATTAGAGACAAATTGGCACCTGATTTCTTAGACAAGAATCATATTAAGCTTCCTCCCGCTTCTTATACATTAACTAGAGAGGAGAAGAAAAGGTTTTGTAAATGTTTGAGAAATATTAAGGTTCCTGATGGTTTTTCTTCTAATATAAAAAATCTGGTATCTCTAAAGGAATGCAAGCTATAGGTTTTGAAATCATATGATTGTCATGTGCTTATACAACAACTTCTTGCTGTTGTATTATGGACAATACCACCTGACCATGTACGTGTTGCAATAATCAGATTATGCTTTTTCTTTAATTCCATATGTGCTACAATGATTGATGTCAGTAAACTGGATGAAATGAAAAAGGACATAGTGGTGACTTTATGTTTGTTGGAAAAATGCTTTCCACCTTCCTTTTTTGACATAATGGTTCACTTAACTGTCTATCTTGTGCATGAGGTAAAACTTTATGGTCCTATTTATAAGATGGATGTATCCAATTGACATGAACATGAAAACACTCAAAAGATATGTTCGTAACCGTTATCGGACTGAAGGGTGCATTGCAGAGTGCTATATTGTAGAAGAAGCTCTTGAATTTTGTGCCGACCACTCATCCAACATGAAAACGATTGGGAATCCATCTGGCCACATGGAAAATTCATCAATTCAAATGGCCATGGGTGGTGGGAAATCAATTCTTGTTGAATATAAGTTGTTATCTCAAGCTCATTTGTATGTGTTGCAAAATACTGAAGAGGTTTAGACTCTCATTAGGTATTTGTAACTAAAATTCATGATTTCACTAAACATTCATTTATTTTCAACATTATTAGTTCTAAAGTTTCATTGTTTTACTTCTTGTTAGTGAGCATATGGAGTACTTACAAGGTCAATTTCCATGCAAAACAAAAGACCAAAAATGGTTGAAAGAGCAACATAATCACTCTTTTACGGATTGGTTATCACAAAAGGTAAACATGAAAAAATACTTGCGCTCATCAGATTTTCTTTAATCAAAGAATTCATTTATTGAACTCATAAAATTTATTATAACATGTTAGGTCTCCAATTTGATGGATGATAACGAAAATGTATTAGATACATTACAGTAGTTAGCCCGAGGACCTCGCCCACATGTGCTAAAGTACAATGGTTATCGCATCAATGATTTTTAATTTCTAACGTGGAAGCGTGATGAGAACCAGGTGACCCAAAATTGTGGCGTGACTGATGTTGCAGAAACAACGCAAATTGCTACTTCAAAGGACAAAAATCCTAAAATTGGTGATATGACCTACTATGGAGTAATTGATGAGATTTGGCAACATGACTACCATATATTTAAAATAACTTTATTCAAGTGTGATTGGATCAAATATTGGGGTGGTGTAAAAGCTGATAAGCTTGGCTTCATGTTGGTGGACCTCCAACTAATAGGCCATAAGTCCGATCCTTTTATTTTAGCTTCACAAGCCAAACAAGTATTTTATGCTACTGACCCAATAGATAAAAAATGATCATTTTTTTGTTTCATGCCTTTTAGAAGTATTCCCAATGCTGGAAATGATGTGGATGCGCATAGTACAAAGGAGCACGTTTCTTTCACCAAAGGATTACCAAGAATAACTGTAATTGATGCATGTAATGATGACAATCAAGTAGACTATGTACATGAGGATGGTGAGGCTGTTGAGATTGAACAGTGACAAGATTGACATTGTAGGATATTAGTAGAACGTAATTGCGTGTGGTTAGAGTTAAAATGTACTAAATATTGAATTGTAATTATTATTTTTCTTGCAATTAATCTGTAGCCCAAAATCTATTATTTACTGTTTTTAGTTGATTTTGGTATATGGGAATGAGAGCGGCAAAACCGAACTAAGAACAATAAATTTAATTTTTTTTTTGTTGGGGAGCTGGGGTATCTCGCTGGGTCGGTGGTGTGTGGGCTGTTGTAGTTTATTGTCGTGAGGAAGGAAGAAGATGAGAGTGGTGGATACAGAGGAATCGTCGGGGTCTGAACTTAAAATGCTCGCTTAGTCGCCTTAGACCTGCGAAACAAGGAAAAGAAGGTCAGAGGTGGAGCCGGGGGTGGCCGGCGACCACACTCCGACACTCAAGTCAGAGTTGGGGTATCTCAGGTTAGAGAGCTTGTAAGCCCTCTGTAATGGCGGCTGGAGGTAGAAGAAACCTCAGCCTCCTTTTTGTGTGTATTGGTTATGCTTACAATGAGAAATAAAGCTTGAGTATTTATAAGGGGTACCCCGGTTACCGTGCCACCTGGCGTCATTTTATTGGCGTCCCTCGTGGTCGTTATCAGATGTTTTGTCATCTTTTACACGTGTGACCACTGGGATATCCGGAAATATGCTTGGAGAACAAGTCTGAGGCGCGTGTCTATTTTTGGTATAGGAGGGTGGTCCCGCGTACCTCTGCCAAAGCGGTTAAGATTTTGCAGGCGCAGCAGGAGAGGTCGAGTGGTCCCTGCTGTCCTTGTAACAGATTTCGTCCTGCTTGCAGGCGTAGCAGGTTGCTGTCCCCTCCTCCTCAGCACAATATTCCTTCGTTGATTCCTCATTTTCCACTAAAATCCATCGGTCCCTTTCTAGAAAAAGCATCTCCTTTGTTCCTAACTCTCTTATGATCCTTTTACCTTTGATTGAGATACCCGGGTACCTCAGGTATCTCGGGTACCCCAGGTACCTTCATGATCTCAGGCTTATCCATGAGATTTTATTTTGATACGTGGTATTTTTATCTGCTCACTTCTTCCCCAAACAACACCCCCTAGTTTCTTTGTTGGCGAAAATAATTGAGGCAAAAAGAAACTCTGAAGGCAGTTAACATGTGGCGGTACTTGTTCCTTCCTTTTCCTATGCTTTTGAATTTTGAAAAGAGTCAGACTCTTTCTGTAGACGTTTCGTACTTCTTCTGATCAAAGTCTCACTTCTTGTCAGTCATCTTTTCTCCTACCATTAATATTGGCCCTTATTTTCTCTTCCTTCATAAAAGAAAAACAAAAAGTTAAACCGCCTCTCCATCTGCTCCCTTTTTTCCCTTTCCTCGCCATTTTTCTTCTGCTATTTTTCCTTTCCTTCTTTCGGTCTTTCCTCTCATTCTTTTTCCTCTCTTTTTCCTTTTGCTTCCTTCGGTGGTTCTCGCGGCGGTTGGTGTCGGGCCTGGTAGAGCTGCTGCGTCGTCGGATCTCGGTCGGTGGAGCTTTCTTCATGCGCGGCGGCGTCAGATCCGATCGGTGAGACTTCCTCGGCGCCGGATCTTGGCTGGTCGGGCCTCCTTGACACGCGGCGGCATTGGATCCGGTTGGTGTCTCACGGTGGCCACCGTGTTGCTTTGTCTTCTCGGTTTTTTTTTTTTTTAGCTTATTTGCAAACGCTGATATTGATTTTGATTTTCACCCTTCCTGCTCGGTGATTGCAGCTATAGATACTCGAACTCGTTCTTTGCCGGCCGAACTTTCATCAACTCAGCGGCTTCTCAGGTACCATTCTTCCTTCTGTTTATTTTATTCCGAAAATGTGGTTGGTTGGTTGGTGTGTTGTGAAGAGTTTACGTTCCCCTTTTCATGTGTGTATTTCGAATTTGCGAACTGTGGTGTATGTTTTGGGGTGATGTGGAATGAAGTTACGGGGCTTGCGGGTATTTGATGTGGAGGTTCCCTTTTTCTTATTTGTGTTGTGTGTTTAGGAAAAAGTAATGGGAAAGAAGAGTATTGGGTTAAAAGGGCGTGGCGCGGTTAGAGGGTCGGACAAGGTTACTCCCTCCCCTGAGCTCCCTTATGCTCCATTAGTGACGACGACGGGTCCCCTTTGGGTAGTCCTAGGAGTAACAGCCCTAGATTATCCCGAACTGATCCTGTTCATGGACCCAAACCTAAAGGCCAGAAAACGGCTGCCCAAACCCGTAGGAAAACTCGAGCCAAAAACCCCAGAGCCAAGTCCCCTCCCTCAGCTGATATCCCCAGGCCTCCCCACATCCCTTATTCTGAACCTCGCAAGCTTCACTCATTAGGGGGTAGGAAAGCAACCCCTGAGGACCTAGAGAGGATTAGAGTTAGGTACAACATACCTCCATGCGTCCAACTTCGTGTTTCCCGTAGAGGGGAGTGTCCTGAACGTCCCCAATCTGACGGCATAGCCCTGCACATTGACCTTTTCGACCTAGGTCTTCGACTGCCCCTTCATCCTTTTTTTAGAAGAGTATTTAGTGATATGAGGATTGCCCCTGGGCAGTTGTCTCTTCCCGGTTGGAGGTTACTCACGGGCCTCGAGGTGCTGTGGCTAGAGGTATTTGGGCAGGATATTTCTTGTAGGGAGTTGAGGGGGCTTTATCAGTTGAAGAAACCTGTTGGCCTTTCCACTGCTTATTTTGCCACTTGGGGGGTTCATGATAATTTGGTAGACGCAGATCCCCTTCTGAAAAAGGGTTACAGGTACGGCTGGTTTGTGGCTGATGGTGAGTGGGGGAGGGATATCTTGGCCGATGGTGTGGAGGTGCAAGTTCGAAACTCTTTTAATGAAGATAGTATGTGTTTCCTTCCTTCTTCCCTCCATGTACTTTTTCTCCTCTCTTCCTTATTGTTCTCATTCTGGGCTTGCTCCTCTGCCTTTTTTTCTTTTTTTTTTTGGAACTTTGCAGATATTACTTGGACCAAAGGAGCGTGCCCTGTGTAGGAGGTGGGGAGAGAAGTAAGCAAGTTCGTAGAGAGATTTCGACCTTTACAAAGTGACAAGGACGTGTTGAGTGCGGGCCGGTTGGCGAGAGCTGGTTTAATCGGTGAGAGTCTTCCATCTTCTCCAAGCGGTAATTTATGGATGACCTTATGGTATTTGTGGGGTACCCCGCCTTCGCGGGTCTAGCTGGGTACCTCAGCGTCACTTTGGCTTTTCACTTTCCCCCTTCTTTCTCTTTTTTTTTTTTTTTTTTGACCTCCTCTTATTATTTATGCATGGTGATTCTCAGATATGGATCCTCTTCATGAAGATTTTGATGCCTTCTTCAATCGTCTGAGCGGTAGTTCCTCGGGTACCCAAGGTGCCTCCTCAAAAGGCACCCGGCCTCCCCTCATTCCGAGTACCAAAACCAGGCCACAGAGCTTTTCCCTCGGAGGAACATCTACCGCTCGTAAGAGGAAACTTAGCTCTCTGTTTACTGTGTTTGGAGATCTTGTGGAAGGGGAGCTTGATCCGATTGCGAACAAAACGCTATCTCATTTGAAGGATTGTTTCCTTCATACTTCCGAGTGTGTTTCTCCGGACATAGCGTTAGAGGCGGACAAACTTGATTTAAGTGAGCGCTATAGCCGAGCACTCAAGGCTTGCCATGATGTGAGTACTTTTCTTTCCCTCCCCCATCGCTTGCTTTTCTTTTTGTTTTAATGGCGTCTCTCTTCTTCCTTTTTTTTTTTTTGTTGTAGGCGGCCTTTTATCTTAGCCACAGTCTTCGGGACTTCAGCGGCATCTCGGGCGCACAAATGGAGGCTGAGAAGCTGAGGGGGGAGCTCAAACAGAGTCGTTCTCGTGAAAAGAAACTTGCTGAATAAGTTAGGGCTTTGAAGGGGCGCTTGGATGATCTTTCCCAAGATAACTCCCACATATCTAAGGATCTTGAAGAGGGGGAGGCTCAGAATGAGGAGTTGTTGTCTCGCCAGAGAGACATGCTTGACAAAGCTTTCACTCACATTATGACGGAGGTTTGGAGTGCTGACCCTGGGCAGGAGGTACCCCGTGTGGAGAAACGGGTGAACAAGGCGGCCATCCTGAAAGCGATTGAAGACAGAATGAGGTTAAGGGCTTCTTCTTCCCAGAGTCCAGAGAGGTCTTCCGGGGTACCCCAGGTACCCCCTACTGAGCTACCGCCAGAAGTTGCAGCCACTGAGGGACGTTCTTCCGCGACGTCGGCGAACCCTACCGAGCCTACTGCGGAGAGAAGTGGCGGGGACGACCATCCCTTCCTGGATTGATATTGTTTTGGTGTAGTTTGACTGTTATTCACATGAGACTTTTGTGATAAACTCAACTGGGTACCCCAGGTACCCCCTCTTTTGGTGATTGTATTTCTGTAGTAGGGTACCCTAGGTACCTCTTCTTTTGGTATTCTGGGTGAGGGCATCATCCTGATCTCTTTTGAAAAAATTATGCAAACAGAAGTGACTTGCTCGCTTACTCTTTTTCTTTTTTTTCTTTTTTTTTTGTTTGGGCATTCAGCTCTCGTGATTGCCGCTTATTTTGGACTTGCTTTATTTTTTACTTGGTTTAAGTAAAACGAATGGAGGTGTGGATGTATGCATACCTTGACGGAGGCTCATGTTTGTTTAGGTATGCCGGTGTACTCCATCCTTGGGGTGCTGACCTTGAGTAGATCTTCATGATCCAGATAGGTCTGACTCCTCGGGTACCTTACTTATCCTCTAATTAAAACTGGCTGGCGCATATATGATAATGAATATGAGTGGCGAAGATTGAATCGTGGCCATATTTCGTAATTAAGGAGAATGCAAATTATCTTATCTTGATATCACGGAAATATCCTTTCTTTGGAGCTGTAAGAACTGAAAATTTCTATTGATCTCGTAGGGTACCCGGGGTACCTTTCATGGCGAACTACGTTGTAAACATAAAAAGGGGAGAATATAAGAAATAGATAAAGTAAATGGCGAGGATTAAGACATTGTCCTCCACTCAGTAGTACTTTCTCAACATTGTAGCATTCCAGGGGTGCTTCACAATTGTCCCGTCCATATGGAGTAGCCTGTACGCTCCAGATCCTATTGGTTTGTCGACAAGATACGGGCCTTCCCAATTTGCTCCGAAAGAGCCATCAGAGGGTACCCGAGTGTTCTGAGTTACCCTTCGCAGAACCAAATCTCCCTTCTTAAATGACCTGGGTCGTACTTTCTTAACATATAGATATGAAATTCGATGTTGGTACGCTGCCGCCCTCAGTTCTGCTTTAGCCCTTCTCTCTACCACGAGGTCTAGACTGGATGCAATCAAAGAAGCATTCTCGGTTTCATCGAAGTACGCAGTCCTGTGAGAAGGTTCCCCTATCTCTGCTGGAATTACTGCATCAGTCCCGAAGGCGAGGGAAAAAAGGGTTTCTCCGGTGGAGGTGTTCTGAGTTGTGCGGTAAGCCCAAAGAACACCGGGTAGCTCGTCTACCCAAGCTCCCTTCCTTTCCTCAAGTTTCTTATTCAGGATACCTTTGATAATTTTATTGACAGCTTCCACCTGCCCATTAGATTGTGGATGGGCTGGAAAGGCGAACCGATTTGCTATTCCAAGCTCCGAGCAAAAACTTCGAAATTTCTCATTGTCGAATTGCTTCCCGTTGTCGCTAATTATGGCATTTGGAATACCATACCTGCAAATGAGATTCTTCCAGATAAACTCGGTGGTTTTCCTTTCCGTGATACTTGCTAATGGTTCCGCCTCTACCCATTTTGTGAAGTAATCCACTACCATAATTGCGTATTTGGACTGCCCTCTCTCGGTTGGCAATGGGCCAATGAGATCCACCCCCCACATGGCAAAAGGCCAAGGGGAAGATATGATCGTTAACTTCTCTAGGGGAAGGTGGGGTACCTTAGCAAATTTCTAGCACTTATCACAACTCCCAACCATATTCCTTGCATCCTCCCCCATCGTAGGCCAGTAATACCCTTGGCGAAGGGCTTTTTGTGCCAAAGATTGTCCCCCATAGTGATTGCCACAAACTCCTTCGTGTATCTCCCTCATAACGTACTCAGCTTGCTCGTTTCCTAAACATTTTAGGTAAGGAAGAGTGAACCCTCTTCTGTATAGGGTATCCTGAATGAGACAATACCGCGACGCTTTATACTTCAGCCTTCTTGCTTCGCCCTTGTCCGAGGGCAAATCCCCGTTCCTTAAGTACTTTATAATAGGCTCCATCCAAGGTACCCCAGTGGACATCGATCCTACTTCAACCGGCTCTGGCGGACTAATACTGGGGGTAGGTACATACTCGGTAGTGATGGTACCCGCTGATTGGGTTGCTCCGAGGGATGCCATCTTGGCGAGATTATCAGCTTCACAATTGTCCGCCCGCGGTACCCTTTCGATCTTGACATCAGCAAACTGGGATATCAACTCTCTGGTTTTCTTGAGGTACCCCTTCATGTTTTCTTCTTTAGCTTGGTACTCCGAGGTGATTTGGCTTACCACCAGCTGAGAGTCGCTTTTGATGTGGACTTTTTTTGCTCCTAAGGTTTTAAACATCCTTAGCCCGGCTATTATGGCTTCATATTCGGCCTCATTATTCGAAGCCTTGAGTCTGAATTGTAAGGCATAGTACAGCTTCACTTTTTTCGGATTGATGATGATCACCCCGGCGCCACTCCCATGTGAGTTAGAGGAGCCGTCCACATATATCCCAAACATGCTCCCCTTCTACCACTAGTGTGGTCTCGTTCGGGTACCCCGGGATCCCTTCGTCCCCCGAGCCATTGGCGAACTCAGCAATAAAGTCGGCAACGGCTTGCGCTTTGATAGCTGAGCGAGGCTTGTAAATAATGTCAAACTCACTTAACTCAAGAGACCATCAGAGAAGTCTTCCAGACATGTCCAATTTCTGGAGGATTTGTCGAAGAGGAAGATTCGCGATGATGGCAATTGTGTGGGCTTGGAAATACGGCCGTAGCTTTCTTGCAGAGATTACCAGAGCCAAAACTAACTTTTCAGAGGCCGGGTACCTTTTTTCTGCATCCACCATAGCCCTACTAGTGTAATATATAGGCCGTTGTACCCCCTCATCCTCTCTGAGTAAAACTGAACTGGTGGCATGTTCGAAGACGGCAAGGTACAACAAAAGGGTTTCACCAGGCTCGGGCTTTGCGAGTAGTGGCGGATTAACGAGGTACTCTTTCAGTTTTTGGAAAGCCTCTTCACACTCTGTGGTTCACTGGAGCTTCTTACCCGCCTTTAAAGCTTTGAAAAAAGGCTTGCATCGATCGGTGGCTTTGGAAATAAAGCGGCTGAGGGCAGCTATCCGGCCTGCCAAACTTTGAACCTCTTTGATGGTGCTAGGCGATTTCATGTCTAACACTGCGCGGATTTTATCGGGGTTGGCCTCAATCCCCCGCTGTTGTACCATGAATCCAAGGAATTTACCAGAGGTAACCCCGAATGCACATTTCTCCGGATTCAGGCGCATCTGATGCTTCCTCAAAATATTGAAGGTGTCCCTGAGGTGCCCCGCGTGATCACATGCGTTCACAGACTTTGTGATCATATCATCTATATATACCTCCATGGTGCGCCCAATCTGATCCTTAAAGATCTTGTTCACCAATCGTTGATAAGTGGCACCTGCGTTTTTTAAGCCGAACGGCATTACCTTGTAACAATATAATCCGCGATTGGTGATGAAGGCTGTTTTTTCTTGATCAGGTCTGTGCATCGGGATTTGATTGTAGCCGGAGAAGGCGTCCATGAAGCTGATCATCTCATGTTCGGCTGTGGCGTCCACGAGCTGGTCTACTCGAGGAAGCGGAAAGCTATCCTTGGGGCAAGACTTGTTCAAATCCGTGAAGTCCACACACATACGCCATTTGCCATTGGCCTTTTTTACTAGAACAACATTTGACACCCAGTCGGGGTACACTGCCTCCCGAATGAATCCAGTTGATAGTAGACGATCGACCTCCTGTTCAATAGCATCGTAACGTTCTTGGTTGAAAGTTCGGCCTTTTTGCTTGACCGGCTTGTGGTGTGGATTGACATTAATCCGATGAAAAGAGATGGAAGGCGGGATACCCGGCATATCAGCATGGGACCAGGCGAACACATCAAGACTTTCCTTCAAAAAACTGACAAGCTGCTCCCGGTGTTGGTCGGGGAGATTCGAGCCAACTTTAACTATCTTTGTTGGGTCATTTTCACAGATTTGAACGGAAATAAGCTCTTCTGCTGGTGTTCCCCGCTTGTCTTTCGTCAGCACCCGAGGGTCCAGGGGGGCTTCCACCTCCCTAATCGATTCAGAAGGATGATGATGAGGTACCCCGGGTACCCCCTTGGCTAGGAAAATCCGTCTCCATAGGATCGATCTCCTGCTGCTCCTGGGAACCAGTAGGTCGCGGGTCTTTCTCACGGTCAGCTCTCCGTTGTACATTAAATGCTCACTTGGGTAGGCTAATTGATGACCCTGCACTCAAAGGGTACCCCTCTAGGAGCTTATTAGAGGTAATCTGATAATTCATCTTAGAAACTACCGAATAGCACCTTCGAGCGGACTGCTGATCTCCCTTGATGGTGATAACCTCCCCGTCAGTAGGAATCTTTATGGTGAGATAGTGCATGGAGATGGTTGCTTTTGTTGCGGCTAGGAATGGCCTTCCGAGGATGATATTATAAGCACCTAGGTGATCCACCACAAGGAAATCAATCATATGAATGACAGGATGGGGTACCTTACCGATGGTGACAGGCAAAGTGATGATGCCGTTAGGGATGACCATGTCTCCTGCAAACCCAATGAGTGGTGTATCATATGGAGTAATCCTTGGTGATCTGATCAGCAGCTGATCCAAGGCGCTTTTGAAGATAATATCCATGGAGCTGCCAGTATCCACGAGTGTCCTTGCTACTCTACCACTAGCCACTTTCAGAGTTATGACTAAGGCGTCGTCATGAGGATATGAGATACCCTCTGCATCTTTGTCTGTGAAAGGATCGGAATCGGATGCTCGGGTACCTGAGGTACCTTGGCGAAACTTTGATCAGCGAAGTTGACATCCTTGCATGTATGAATACCCCGGGATAGCGACCTGCTGTAACGCTTGATGGCCCGTCTCGATTCACCGGCGAGAGTAGGTCCGCCTGCGATCATTCGAACATAAACTCCTTTCTTGGATCCTTGGGGTACCTCGGTCTCGGGACTAGAGTCAGCCACTTGCTTTCCTTTATCGAGCTCTCGAGACTTCCTCGCCTCACGCATATCGGCCACAAACTCCTTGAGGTACCCATTCAGAATTAGTGACTCAATTTCTTCCCTCAAACTGAAGCACTCAGCAGTGCTATGCCCAAAATCCTCATGGAACTCACAGTATTTTAAACTACGCTTCATGTTGGGGTACTTCCGTATAGGCTTAAGCGAGCGGAGCATGCCAGTATTTCTGATTTGGTAAAATATTTGCTTTGGAGACTGATTCAGAGGGTGAAAAGAATCATACCGGGGTTTTTCCTGAGGCTCCCGTCGTTCTATTGGAGGCGGTTTAGTTGGTGGGGGTACCCGAGGTACCCTGGATACACCAAAATTCATTCCGCGCAAAGTAGCGCGGGTGGGGCTGGGCAGCCGAGGTACCCTTACTTGGGCGGCTTCTGACTTCTTTGGTTTTTCTTTGTTCTTTGCGGCTTCCACTTTGTCCTCCTCTCGTTTCAGATGACACTTCTCCTCCATTGCTATTTGCTGCAAAGCTCGAGAGCGAGCTTCACCATATGAGAGTGGGCGATGATTTTGAAATGATCGCCACAATTTTCCCAAACGCAAATTCTTTTCAAAGTGGGTGAGAGTTTGTTGGTGACCAAATGCTCCGGTACACAATACTTCTTGGTGGAACCTAGTTACGTAATCAGCCAAAGTCTCGGATTCTCCTTGCTTAATGAAGGCGAGCTTAGAGATTGTGCTTTCTTGCGAGGAAGCATAAGAAAATTCTTGGGTGAAGCTTGCCAGGAGTTGGTCCAGCAAGGATACACTACCTCCTTTTAGTGATCGGAACCAGGATTTGGCGGGACCGGTGAGTGTATGTGGAAACATCCGGCACATTGCATTGTTGTCTACCCCTTTAATCAACATTTGGTCGCGATATAACTCGGCGTGCTCTACGGGATCTGAAGTACTCGCATATTGAGGTATTGGAGGCATGGTGAATGTCTCTGGCAAAGCTGCGGTTCGGATCTCCATGGTGAATGGCGAACTATAAGTTGTTGGCGCTGGAATGCTGATGATATTCTGCTTCTCAGAGAGGAGCTTCATTTGAGCCTCGAGGTACTCCACCTTCTCAACAAACTCTTGGGGTACCCGAGGTGCCCCCGAGGATGCTGCCGCTGTTTGGGAAGCTCTTTTGGCGTTCAGTTTATGCCGGAGATCTCCCTGAGTTTTGTGTTTACGCTTGGTACCCCGGCTACTACGAGAGTAGCAAGAGGCGGTGGAGCGTTCCTCTCTAAAACCGCTGGTATGAAATTTTGATCGGGTACCCGATGGTCCATGTTTCGGCTTACTACCCTCCGGTATGTCAGACCGTGGTATGATCTGCTTATCACCTCGCAGGGGTGGAATATCTTGAGTCATAGGTGGGGCAGCCGGTTTGAGTACCCAGGATCCCACAGCCCTAAGGATTGCGTGGGCTAGATCTTCGAAGTGCTTATGAGAAACGGGCTCTTCATTGATGTGGATACCAGTTGATTGCTTGACAGATTTGCCTTTGTCAACGTGAGATACCCTTCTTGTTGAGTCACCCCTTTCATCACCACTGGGGTTCTCCGATACATCATGACCTAGCATTATGTCGTCAGTGGGTACATCGGGTGCCATGGTTGTGTGGGCACACGTACCGACCAGCTTAGTACCGTGAGGAGGCTTTTTGTGCGTTTCCCACAGACGGCGCCAATTGTTTTTAGTTGATTTTGGTATATGGGAATGAGAGCGGCAAAACCGAACTAAGAATAATAAATTTGTTTTTTTTTTTTTGTTGGGGAGCTGGGGTACCTCACTGGGTCGGTGGTGTGTGGGCTGTTGTAGTTTATTGTCGTGAGGAAGGAAGAAGATGAGAGTAGTGGATACGGAGGAATCGTCGGGGTCTGAACTTAAAATGCTCGCTTAGTCGCCTTAGACCTGCGAAACAAGGAAAAGAAGGTCAGAGGTGGAGCCGGGGGTGGCCGGCGACCACACTCCGACGCTCAAGTCAGAGTTGGGGTATCTCAGGTTAGAGAGCATGTAAGCCCTCTGTAATGGCGGCTAGAGGTAGAAGAAACCTCAGCCTCCTTTTTGTGTGTATTGGTTATGCTTACAATGAGAAATAAAGCTTGAGTATTTATAAGGGGTACTCCGGTTACCGTGCCACCTGGCGTCATTGAATTGGCGTCCCTCGTGGTCGTTATCAGATGTTTTATCATCTTTTACACGTGTGACCACTAGGATATCCGGAAATATGCTTGGAGAACAAGTCTGAGGCGCGTGTCTATTTTTTGTGTAGGAGGGTGGTCCCGCGTACCTCTGCCAAAGCGGTTAAGATTTTGCAGGCGCAGCAAGGGAGGTCGGGTGGTCCCTGCTGTCCTTGTAACAGATTTCGTCCTGCTTGCAAGCGTAGCAGGTTGCTGTCCCCTCCTCCTCAGCACAATATTCCTTCGTTGATTCCTCATTTTCCGCTAAAATCCATCAGTCCCTTTCTAGAAAAAACATTTCCTTTGTTCCTAACTCTCTGATGATCCTTTTACCTTTGATTGAGATACCCGAGTACCTCAGGTATCCCGGGTACCCCAGGTACCTTCATGATCTCAGGCTTATCCATGAGATTTTATTTTGACACGTGGTATTTTTATCTGCTCACTTCTTCCCCAAACATTTACATTTGTTAATTGATACTCCAATTTTGTTCTTCGCTCTTTTAATAACCAAGCTGATGTTAAATTTGCCATTGATTTTCAGGTATAATACAATGGATTTGGATGATAAACCTATCAGTGATGAAGAGAAGCAGGGTTACTCCAATAAAGATCAAATGCCAAAGGGAGATGATGATTTTGATGATTTTGATGATTTACATCGCTCTCCTCCTCATTTTGAGGATGACGAGGATGCAGAACCTAGAAATGAAGATGATCAATTTTCAAAAGATTTTCAGGTATAATACAACGGATTTGGATGATAAACCAATCAGTGATGAAGAGAAGCAGGGTTACTCTAATAAAAATGATCAAATGCTAAAGGGAGATGATGATTTTGATGATTTTGATGATTTACATCGCTCTCCTCCTCATTTTGAGGATGACGAGGATGCAGAACCTAGAAATGAAGATGATCAATTTTCAAAAGATTTTCAGGTATAATACAACGGATTTGGATGATAAACCAATCAGTGATGAAGAGAAGCAGGGTTACTCTAATAAAAATGATCAAATGCTAAAGGGAGATGATGATTTTGATGATTTTGATGATTTACATCGCTCTCCTCCTCATTTTGAGGATGACGAGGATGCAGAACCTAGAAATGAAGATGATCAATTTTCAAAAGATTTTCAGGTATAATACAATGGATTTGGATGATAAACCTATCAGTGATGAAGAGAAGTAGGTTACTCCAATAAAGATGATCAAATGCTAAAGGGAGATGATAATTTTGATGATTTTAATGATTTACATCGCTCTCCTCCTCATTTTGACGTGACCAGGATGCAGAACCTAGAAATGCAGATGATCAATTTTCAAAAGATTTATCATCACAAAAAGATTTGACTCTTAATCCTGATAACAAAAATTTGAAGACTGAAAATGGAAAAATTTTCATGAGATACAATAAATACGAAGTTCCCGTTGGACCAGAGGCCATTGCATTGGCCACTTTCCTTAGAGTGTTAGCTTGTGTTTCTGTTCTAATCATCTTCAAAGATTAGAGATTAGTGCTGGATAAATATAAAGAACCATTGTGGTCATTTGTTCAGGTATAAAATTCGTTTGTTTGTTAAATTTTCGATACTATAACCTTGTTTATCTACTTTATTTCATATAATAAGTCTTGCAAAATGATCTGCTTCAGAGACGATTTTTGATTCAGGACCGAATTAAGAAGCAAGTACTGTAATCTATTGGAAAGTTGTTCAGGAATTTTAAATACACTTTGACTAACGGGTACATTTTGCCAAATAAGAATGATCATAAAAAGTTACGGAAACCTCCTTTGAGATACTACTGCATAGGACAAGACTATTGGGACTCGTTCGTTAAAGATCGTATTGATGAAAAGTTTGCAGTATGTAAATTAAACGTTATTTAATATTTTCTCACACGAAATTTTAGTTGAATGCTATACAATACTAACAATTGAGTATAACTTTGCCTTGATATTGGTTTGTGATTTATGGTAGAAAATAAGGAAGGAGAAACAAAAAATGTGTGTCAGTAACAAGTACAACCATTGTGTGAGTCGAAAAGGATATGCTGGACTATTGGAAAAAATTGTAAGTATTTTTATGTTCTAATTGCTTGCATTTGATTGTTAGAGTAGGCTCTGAAATATATATTTTAGTTTGCATTCTTTTGCTTGTATTCTTTGCCTACATTTTCATTATGTATAGCTTAAGGGGGCTTCTAGTTTACTGACAAACTTTAATTTTTCAGTGCTGAAACTAGTCTCAGTAAAGATCAAATAGATAGGAGTGTAGCTTGGATCAGAGGTAGGAGAAAAAAGAATGGGGGATACCTGATGTTCAACTCATCATTGATAGCCTTGTAAGTGCTAGTTTGTATATATGTAATTGCAAATATTCTGTTTCTTATATCAGTATTTGATAAAAGGTGTGAATAATACTTAGATGAAGGCTGGATGGAATGTCAAAAAAGTATCTTCATGTTCAGATGGAAGAAATGATGTGCTTGCAAAAGCTTTGGGGAAGGCCCAAAAAAATGGCCATATGCAAGGGACCGAAAAGTTTGTAACCCCATCTCTTTATTTTAACACTCCACGTAATTATGATCCGATGGAAAAGGATAGATTGAAGTTAGAAGATTGGTTAGCAAAGCATGATATAGACATTGAAGAGTTGTGGAAGGAAATTAGGAGGAAACCTAGGCACTTTAACATCGGTAGCTCTAATACACCAATGAAGAGTGATTACATGCATGATGAAGACTCAAGATAAATGCTAAAGCCACTGCAGTTGATGAACAAAAGGTACTGTATAAACTATTTTGTTTTACATTATGATAAAAATAAAGGATAATTACCCTAAATATCTTGTTTTTAAATCATGGAAATGGCCTTATAGGTTTCAAAGCATAATTTAAAATAAACAGCAACGTCTCCAAGAAAGAATGGTAGAGATCCAAAGAAGAAAAAAGGCAGCCTTAACAAGAAAAGCTTAAAACAACAATGAATATACTTGAAGATTTTGGCAAATTCCCTAAGACTCCAAAGAAGAGAAAGGGCAACCCCAACAAGAAAAGACCCAAAACAGCAAACAACAAGCTGGGAGATTTTGGTGAACTCCCTAAAAGTCCAAAGATGAGACAGGGCAGCCCCAAAAAGAAATGTCCAGAGATAGCAATGGAAAAGAAACTAATGGACAAATCTAATATAGCACTGGTCCGGAAGACTAAACTTGAAGATTGTGGTGATGCTAGCCCAGTGGTTCCAAGAAGAAAGACAAGGCAAGCAACTGCTCAACACCAATAGGATGCCACAATGAATCCAAGATTCAAATTCTTTTTAGGCCTAGGTAACATGAAGTTGCCTTCCAATGGAAATTACCTTCCTCATCCACTTGATAATGAGGTATTTGAAGGTGAATATGTAGCTTATATGGGGAGGGATGATTGTTATGCATTGGGTACCATGGAATGGTTAGACGTTAATCACATGCATATATATATGGCGTGAGTAATTTATTTATTTACATTTGTTAGGTATAAATTGTTATAAGTTTATATAAATATTTAATTCTTACTTTTTCTTGAATATCAGTTGCTTATATGACAAGATTCCAGCTGATAAGATGGGGAAACCTTTTGGATTCATGAATCCTGGTCATGTTATTCCCAACAGAGTTGAAAATGCGCTTAAAACTCGTATAACGAGGACACAAGCAATTGCTAATCGTTTGGCCCTAGTTCACCCTCTCAATTGATATTCATTCTTTACAATACTGGGTAGTTTTATTTTCATTAATAAATAAGTTGTTAATTTTTATTTCTTCTTACTGACAAGTTGTTGCTCAATTATATAGCCAACTGGGTTCTTATTGTGATCGATGTGGTAGCAAAGATTGATATTTCATGGATCCGCAAGGAAATAACCCAGCGGAAGACGTTACAGAATTGGTAAAAAAGTAGTTATATCATCATTAAATCATCATATAGTATTTAAGTCCATTATAAACATTTCAGAAGTTCTAACAGTAAATTTTAAACTCCTAGTGGGATTAACATGTTCACAGCAACGAGCGGTAAAAAACGAGTGCACCCTGAATTCAAATCAGTACAGGTAATCATTTTCTTATCATTTTTAGCTACATGTTATAGCTTTTTAGGTACTTAGATTGAGTTTTATTACTGTAGGTTCCAAAACAACCTGGTTCTTATGAGTGTGGATATTACGTCATGCTGTACATGAGGGATATTATTGTCGATCCTAGTTTATTGCTCAACAATGTAAGTGATATGTTTTATGTCCTTTTTTTGTTAATATTTTATGTCCATCATATTTGTTGTTAAATCATTTGGCCATTTTTAGTTTAACAACAAACCAGTTTGCACTCAGGCAGAAATGGATGAGGTACGGTATGAGTGGATGAACTATGTTCGGATGCTCATATAAATGTGAGGAGCTGTTTATTAAATACCTTGGTTAGTTTGGCTCTGTTTGAGTTTTCATGTTCATTTACTTGGCTGTGTTAGCTTGGTTTAAGAACCAATTTTGATATGTCAATACAATGTATAATTGTTTTAGGTTGAGTTTTTAACTATACTAGATTAGATTGGTTTTGTTTGATGCTTCACTGATGGAAACCTGCTTTTTTGGAACTTTGAATGTAATGTTAGTATGAGACTACATTTAGTTTAATTAAACAAAGCATATAGTTTAACTACCAGAAGTGTGAATGGCAATTAGTTTGGTTTGGTTCATTTGCATTTGGTTTTGTTGAATACATTACTTGCATTTGATGGCAGTATGGTTTTGTGGCATTTGATGGTAGTTTGGTTTGTTCTTTGTGTTGATTCAAGATTATTCTATTGTGCTGATGTTAATTCCAGGTGCTTGATTGAGCTGATGTTGCTGGTTTATTGCAATAGTTGATTAAAGTGGTGCTGTTGGTTTTAGTGGTGTTGCTGATTGATTCAGATGACTGATTCAAAATTGTTCTTTTAAAAAATTGTAATCGTTATTTTGGGAAACAAATTAAGAACTGATGAAGTATTTATTTAACTATAATTGTTATAGTTATTTTTTTCATTATTGGATTACAATATGTGAAACTTATGGATGGATTTGATAATTATTATATGAATATATATATATATATATATATATATATATATATATATATATATATATATATATATATATATATATATATATATATGTATGTATGTATTTATGTATGTATGTATGTATATAATAATTTAAAGGACATTTTAATTCCTGCCAAAAAAATATAAAATTTGGCGCCAATTTCATTAATTCCCACCAAAAATTAATTTAATCAAAATTGGAGCTAATTTCACTAATTCGCGCCAAATAATTAAAATATATTTCATTTACTGCAAAAATTTAGGAATTAATATTTAATTAAAATAATTAAATAATTTTATTATTGCAATTAAATATGTCATGTCTATATGACATACAACGGTCATAAATGGAAAATATTTATGATAGATATTAGTCATGCTTGAATATTTTTCATCAAATTAATAATGACATAATTGTGACGAATAATATGTCATGGGTAACATGACATATAAAAACAATCATAATTTTCTCTTGACACCAATATTAATGACGGTCGCTCAACCATCGTAACATAAGAAAGATGACGTCGTAACATAAGTAAGATGACGGGTAATAACTGTCATAAAGGGCTTTTTTTCTGATAGTGTTTGTGGAGGCACTTTATTGAAATTTGGTCACAGACGAGAATCCGTTTACATAATCCACTAGAGAAGCTTCTGCAGAGTACAATTATTTATGCGAAAGCTAGACGAAGGCTAGACAGAATGAGTTCTAGGCAATTATGGACAACAAGTATTATTGCAGCATTTTGCTAAATTAGATCAAAGATTCACCTTTGTACAATTATGCCCATACTTGAAACAGTAGTATGCATTGTGTAGGCATGAAAGTGACCCTTTTAGAACAAATCCAGCTGGGACATTTCAATTGACATGACACATAACATTTAGAGCAATTTAGCAATTGTAGGTGATGTAGGCAACGACTGGAGCAACAAACTCACATTAGACTAGAGTAAAAATTTCCCCTACTAAAAATTCATGCACATTATCAATTTATATATAATTCATTGAATTTCATTTTAACATGCAATTTTTTGAAAAAAGAGTAAGTTTGACTACAGAAACTCAAACAAACAAAAGATCACGTGTTCCATTTAGCTTTGAGAAATTTAAATTTATTAAAAGACTAAATAGCTAATTAGGTGCATGCATGCCATGCTAAATATGTCTGTGATTTTTAAAAGGTCATATAGCCTAAAATGCAGGTTTGTAGCTAATAAAGTTAAAGCTATACCCACTTTAATTCATACGGATGATAAATAATTTCCATGTTTATGTCTGACAAGAAAGATAAAGGCAAAAGAGAGAGTGCAGACCAAATAATATAAAGCTCGAGGCTTGAGATAGCTATTACTAAATATAGGGCTGTAGAAATTTTATTACCTCTAGTGTAAATTACTTCTTGACATGGCCAATATCAGACTTGCCTGCAGCTTCAACTGAATCAATCTCCACCATGCTTTTCTTCTGTGTGGTCATACGACGAGTTGTACACTCAGAACAAATAAAAGAAGGTATAATCGCTTTTGAAGGGCAGACCTTGTTGACAACAAGCTGCACCCTGAAATTATAACCTAATAGTCTTCATAAACTACTTTTGAAGGGCAGACCTTATTGGCTAATGGAGATGTGGGGATTTTTATTCTGCGCAAGCAGCTCCCTGGAAAAATTCTTTTTCCAATATCTCTTATTGCGGTATTTACCTACATAGAATCAAGTATAGAGTATATGTTAGTAGTATTACCTTCTAAGTCCTTACTTGATTCAAATGAACTAGCAAAAGAACTTTTCATGGAGAGTCTATAAAATCCTCGTCCCAAGTGTGTATCTCAATGATTGGTTCAATGATTTCAATGATTTCAATGATTTCAATATCCTTATTCTCATTATCTTCATCTTCCTTGTCATGAGGTTCTTTATGTTGAACACATTGAGTTCTAATGACACATTTCTAAAAGATAAATTTATCACTCCCTTTCTATAATTAATCAAAGTGTTAACAGTGGTTAAAAATAGTCGATCTAATATGACATGAATTTTCTTGCATTCATCAACAATTGGCTTGTTTCCAAAAACGATAAAATCCACAGGATAAATGAATTTGTCGACTTGGACTAATACATCCCCAGTTATGCATTTTATTGATCTGTTCGTAAGTAAAAGAGTGGTAGATATTGTTTTTAACTTACCAAGATTAAGTTGTTGGTACACTGAGTATGGAAGCAAATTGACATTAACGCCAAGATCAAGTAACACATTTTCAAATTTATAGTCCCCAATAATGCAAGAGATAGTTGGACAACTAAGATCCTTGTATTTCAAAGCATTATTAGTTGAGAGAATAGAACTTACTTGTTATTCTAGAAAAGTTTTCTTTGCACCTTATGTTTCCTTATAATGATGCACAAATCTTTTAGAAATTTCACATAAATGTTACCTCTTTAATGAAGCCTAGCATATGGATGTTGACCTTCATATATTTGAAAACTTTATAAATCTCAAGATTGTGTTTTGACTTCTTTGGCTTAATCAGTAAATGAGGGAATGGGGGTACATGAGGGGAGTTAACTCGTGCTAAATTGATTTCTTACTAATTTCACATGGATCAAGAATATGTTTTTTGACAACTGTACCAGTATGAAGGGTTACAAGGAATTTAACTTGGCTCATATTGTTGGTTTCCTACATTACCAATTTATAGGTGTCGTTGACTCTTGGGATTTGGTACCAATTAAGAAGGAAACACCTTTATCATAAATGGTAAGAGCTTATGCAAGTTCGAAGACAATATCTATCAAATTGTTAAGGTTTGCATGGTCTGGTTATTAATTGACTCTTGTTTTTCAATGAAAAATGCAATGTATTTTCAAATGCTTTTCTTGGTGGTTGGACATAAGGTGGGTAACTGTAGGAGTTTTGAAAATTCTAATGTGCATGAAAAGGTGGTTGTGAAGTTTATGCATGATTGTCATTTCTCCAACTAAAATTTGGGTGGTTTCTTTAATCGGAGTTGTAAGTATGTGAGTATGGATTGGGTTCGGCCTTTTGAAATTGTCAATTGAATTTGTTTACTCATGTAAACTTTCTTTCAGAGTTGACAAATTCAGACAATCCTGTGTAGAATGATCATGGAATTGCAAATATGACATGGAATATCTTGAAAAGATTTAACACAATAGATCTTTTTTTTACTTTAATGCTTCGACTTTCATAGCTAAAGATGCAAATTTGGCTTGAAGGTCATAGTTTTCGCTTATCAGATGGAGATGATTGGGCTTTACTTAATGAATCATAGGAACTAACTATGTCCTAATGTTGTGCATTTTCTCCTATATTAGTCAAGATAATCTAATACAACTTTAGCACTATTATTTCTAAATTAATTATCACACATTATTTGAACAACCTATCTACATTTTCATATTAATCCTTCATAGAAATATAACAATAACCTTCATGTTTTGAAACCATGGTTTGGGCAAATTTTAAGTAACTCTTTGCACTTATCCCAACACTGGTAAAAGGTCTTTCCTAGTTTTTGATTGAAAGTGTTCATGTCTTTTAAAAGAATTTGTTTTGTGGGATGGAAAGAATTTTTTTCAAAAACTGTGCTGGAATTTCATCCCAAGTTCTAATGGATCTTGACTTAAGGTTTTGCAGCCATGTTTTAGGTTTTTCCTTTAATAAGAAAGGGAAAAGCTTAAGTCTGATCATATTCATGTAGGGTTGGCAAAACCCAGGTCCAGGCGATACCTGTACCCAGCCCTGATCTAATTTTTAAACACCCAGGCCAGCTTAAAAAACCCGACATTGGGTTGGGTTTTAATCCAGGTACCCGGATTTTATACTTTTTTAATATTATAAATGAACACTTTTTTTTTGTAATTTTATAATTTTTAAATTTATTTCAATGGAATTGGACATGAAAATATAGACTATAAATGTTTAAAACTTTGCATATATGTAATAGATGAGTTAAAAAAATATAAATATTTTAGATAAAATATATTTTATAATATTTTTAATAAAATTTGGGTTCCGGACCGGGTTCCGAGTTTATCAAATGATGTCTAGGACCGGCCCGACTCCATACTCGGGCCAAGTATTCATTACCCGAGTTTGGTACGAGTCTAGGCCAGTCGGGTATTTTTCCCACCCCTATATTCATGTTATAATTTTGATCAATACAAGTGTTATAGACTTTCTTAAATTCTCTCAAGCGAAGGTATGGATTTTCGTACTCAAAACCATGAAAAGTAGGTAGAAGTTGAATGATATGAGGTTTGAAATTAAAATGCCGTGCATCATGAGGAAATATTATGCATGATGGTGTTCATGTTCTAGTAGGATGCATATGTTCTCTGATTGTCCTACACTGCTTACAAAGATTTTATAGGGTTTGGTTATCTGTCTACTCTGAAAAGTTGTTAGTATTGATGTCAACCATGTCTAAGGGAGGTGAATGTGATTTCCTATTTAACCTGCTACAATTTATGCGAGACCAACATCTTTTACAATGTTGATGACGTAGGTGAGTCCTTGCCAGATTAAGTTATAAAAATGATGCACAAACAAATAAGTAATTTACGAAACATTAGATGAAAATTACAAGAATTAAAAATAATAGAAAGATGAAAATTAAATATACAAGTAACGACAAGAAAAAAAATGAAAATTAAATAAGCACACAAAAGGAATTAAAGAAAAACTGAAAGTTGAATATAGAAGTAGTATAAATGCACACAACAACAACAACAATAAATAAAAATGCAAAAGAAAAAGTAGAACCAAAAAAATGAAATTAAAGTGATAGAAAAAGCAAATGAATACTTTTATTGAGAAGTGGACCTCTGTTATTTTCATTAAACAACTTTTCAATTTTACCTACCACTTAACTAATCAATTTAAATTTTGGGCCTTGATGGTAAATCTAAAAGTGCTTTTCCATGTTCATTTAGTCCACAAAGTCGACGAGTTCAAGGAAGTTCAGATATAAGTCATGATCCATATGTCCAAGTTCCAATTAGATGCAAAATTTGGTTTAGGGAGTGACTTGCAGGGATTGTTGGGTTAAAATGAAGCTTTTAAAATTTTTTGGACAATACTATAATTTCAAGAGAAATAATAACGCTAACTGAAATTTTACAAATAAAAGAAAGGAAAAAAATTTCTAACTAAACAAAGGAATGATGAAGGGATAAATGACAAAATAAAAATAAAAATAAAATGAGAAAAATAAAAAAATTGAAATTGACACTAAATTTAGAAAACTCATCGGCAAGGACTCAAAAACTTGATATGACTCAATGATTACTTCTAATTATAAAAGTGCCTAATTATAATATAACCCGGTATGTCCGAGATCAAACTACAGAAAATTTAAAGATTTGGTTATTAATTATTAAATAAAAATAATTGCAAAAAAAGAATTTAATAAGAATAGTCTAAATTAAATAAGTGTTAAGGTTAGGGATCAACTTTTGGTATTTAGACCATGATAATAACACTCTCTCATATTTATATTTTGTATTTCTTTTATCAATTTGAATACTATGTGGCCTAACCCTTAATTAACCACTCTATAAATAAATATAGGGATAAAATAAATATTGTGCCATAATAATAATGAAGTGTTCTTACTATCGTATTAGTGTGTCGATGTTAGGTCTAAATACCTATATAGATTGAAGGAAGTCTAGATCTACAAATTATTATGGAATGAAAATAGCTAGTAGAAAAATACAAATTATAAACATGTAATTAAAAACAATAAACTTAAAACTCACTTAAGAGAGTAATTATTTTCACAATTTGAATCATTGAGCTTCACTTTTCACCGTAGCTTAGAAAGGTAGTCACTCATATTAACAAGAAAAACACTTATTTTATTTAATAAATTTGTGGAAGTATAATATAATAAAAATGAAAACAAACGAGAAGAGATTAAAAAAAAATCTCTTATTATTAACTACACTTTTCCATAAAATTCACTCTAGATTTACACCAATTTTCTCTACAAAACTTACTCTCCAATCACATCCCACAGTTGTGAGATCTCTTGCCTTGATATAGGTAAATTCTGAGTTGATTAAGTGTGGGCATTTACATGATATTTTTGGTGAGCTAGCAACTACAACCTTTAGATGAGCTTTCTAATACAATCCAAAGGTCTAAAATTGCAAGCATGATGGAATGTTGGATTCTACATAATCAATGGTTACAAATGAAGTCAAATCAAGACCCTCCATTTCATCGTTTGTTAAGGTAGCTGAATTACTTGATTGATTAGCATTAAATGTAATGCAATGAGGTGCATGTAAGCTCAAACACGTGGCACAATCTTAGCCGTTTAGAATTGATGTTGGATCGAAGAGTTAACAATTCTTCCAAAGGCTTTTGAGTCTTAAAAATCCAAATTTTTGTTCGTTTTTCCGATCTAAGCATCACAAATCTAGGGATTTACCTACAAAAATAAAATCTTACTTAAAAGCAAATAAAAATAGACAATTTCATTAAATGGAAATATGATGAACTTATTAGTGTTGTCAACGTTGTAAGTAAAAAATAATAATTTTATCCTTCATTAAATGTACATTTTTTAGTGTTAATCAATGAACAAATGTCTTAATCTCTTGTAATGTTTACAATTAAGGTTTTTAGCTATTTGAAGCTCCAATTTATATTGTTAATTAAAGCAATCATCAAATAAATAATCAATAATTAAAAGCAATATAAATTAACATTATTAATCTGCCATTAACAAGCAATCATAGAAAAGTTGTTAATAGAATTAATTGTAGAAGAGTTGTTTAAACATTATTAATCTGCCATTAACAATTCTAAAATTATATAAAAGAAGTAGCAGTCATTACTTTTTACATTATTGTTTTTTTTTTTACTTTTTAAGCTTATTTTTTACTCTTTTTTTTTTTTTGTGTTAAACCTTTAGTGGTGTGTTTACTTCTGGACTAGGAAATCAAAATTTAGAATCGAAATTATTGATAATGTTTACTTCACAAAAGAAGGATGAGAATCGGAATTGAAATTGAAATCGGAATCGGAATCAGAATTATGGGGCTCACACTAATTTGGGAATGGGGAATGGGAGACTGATTCCCAAAGGGGTGAGAATCAGTCTTCCATTCCCATGATTCACGATTTTGCCCCATCAAAGCTTTAAAATTCAAAAAATACCCTCATTCAATTAAAAATATTAAAAAAAAAACAGAAAATACAGCAAAAATCTTCATCGTCTTCACCAAATTGTCACCGCCAAAATCAACGTCATCGATTGTTACTAGTCATCGAGCAGCAGCAGCCGTCGTTGATGATGATGTCGACAATGATGATGATGCAAACAATGACGATTTTGATGATGATGACTATTATTGTTATTATATTTGAAATGGTTTATTATTATCATCATTATTATTAGTAGTAGTAGTAGCAGTAGCAGTGGTAGTATCTTAATGATAAAAGGTATTATAATTAATTAATATTAATGTTAATATTAATAATTATCAATAATTATTAATAATAATGATCGCAATAATAAAAATACAAAATAATGATTATGACAATAGTTAATTAAGGACTTTTTAGTAATTTGTAAGAATCTAACTTATTCCGATTCTGATTCTTGTAGCTAAAGTAAACAATTTATTCTTATTTTCGTTTCTCTTTCTGATCTCAACCCATTTCAATTGCAATGTATTCCGATTCCAAAAAATTATGATTTTTTTTTTTAGTAAATGCACCATGAATATATTGCTCTTTCAATTTAAAATACCATCTTAAATTTATTAAAAAAACAATTTCATAGAAATTTATAAATATTTTCATATATTTCTTTCATAATTAAGCTCCGTGGATTTATAAAATTTTCTTTCATGCTTGTATCTTTGTAAATTATATATATATAGCCTGTCAATTCCATACATCATAATTAATAAATTGAAGGAAAAAATTTGGGTTAAACTATATTTAGGTGACTAAATTAAAAATAAAAAATGCGTATTACCTTTTTGTAAGTATAGCATAATTCCTCATGGGTTGGGACCCTAAGGAAATTTCTCAATTCAGAGAGGATACGATCACAATTTTATACCAAGTTTTTTTATTCGGGAAAAGGACTTTGACAATTTAATACCCAATATCTTATTTGAGAAAGTGATGAGAATTTTAACAATCCTCTCCCCTCTCCATTTCCCCATTTGTATTTTTAATTTTAACTTTCATTTTGTTTTTTTATAAAATTTTTATTTATGAAATCTGGCTAAACAATCCAAGAGGAGGTGAATTAGATTTTTTTTTAAAATTCATTAACAATTCCATAATCCAACACCAACAAATACCATCATACAATAACAACAAGTAAATTAAAAGATACGGGTAGAGAGAAACCAAACACATCAAATTATTACTTGGTTTGACAACTTACATTCACACTTCTAAGCTATCCGAAATTGGGGATTCCACTAAAACGAGCCTTATATCCTCAGACTCCGAAAATTACAATTGACATCAAAATGTCAATATACCTTTACAAATCACACAAGGTGTATACCACACAACTTCTTCACCCAAGTGTTTCTCAACACTTAATTTGAAATAAATGAATTTTACAGACAATAAGCTCCTTGCAAGTGTAGACATACCAATCTAATCAAAAGTTCATATATGAATATGAATAAAAGCAATTGAGAGCTCAAAATGTATTTCAAATTTAAGACAATAAACAAATTTCGTGCTCACCACAATTCAAACAATTAGAAAATGGATTTACATAGATTTAAGTAAAAACTAGCTGTCAGACACAAAATTTGAAATTCTGGACTAATAGGTTAGCCTAGTACTCATAATAGGACGTCCTCTTTATCTTCTAGGAAAATTTTCCTTAAAGAACTGTCATAATCGATTACCCTAAGCTCTGAAACATTAACAGATAAGTTCATATACTTAATACTTTTGGTAAAGGAAATTGAATTTCTATTTTCTTCAAGAATTTTTAAACACATTTATCACCAAACCATAATGTAATAAAATATTTAAAAAAAAATGTAATGTACAAGACTTTTCAGATCACATTTGCTAGTCATGCATAGATGTAAACAAACTAGCTTTACAGGAAGGATTAATAAGAAAATATCACCTAAGCTGAGTTGAGTCTTGTCTTGATGAACCATTCGCATGAATGCTTGAGCTTGTTTTCACATATATGATTTGGAACTTGAAGACCTAAAGAGATTAAAATAATTTTTTCCCATAATACCCTCAATCAGTGGTCCGTCATAATCAAAATCATAGTTTGTATAACACTTGGGTTCAACAATTTAAAATTTTTCAATATATTTAAAATTTAAATTATAACAGAGTTGATGTAAATAACAAATATTGTAATATTAATAAAAATAATATAAATAAGAGCTAGCATAAACACTCGAAGATTAATGAAGATTGATTTATACCATGTGACTTTTCTAATGGATTTATATTAATGTAAGAGATATTGCCATTTTTATTGATGTGTTCAAATTTGAAGTTTCACTTTTGCTTAGTTTCATAGATTATCTTGTAATACTGATGAAGTTGACTTAGTTTGATGAAAATGGTTTTAATTACTATAGTTTAATTTGATGCTTTGTGTTGGTAATATGATTTTGTTGGTAATACGATTTTATACTTCTATTTTAATATGAATAAATCAAGTTTGAATAATACAAAAATCTCTTTGTTTGAGGATATGGTACCCTCGGGGATCTTAGATCCCCATCCCCTCCCCTTAAGCAATTATGATGGAAACGGGAACATAAACAGAGTATCGGAGATGGGTATGGAAATGTCCATCTCTTCCCCTCCTCTACTTTTTACCATAAAAATATTAAAAACATACATATCAAAATACAATAAATTAATTTTAAAACTATATAATCTATTAAAAATTTCTATTTTACATATTCTTTGTAGTGCTTTTAGAAGAAGCCCCTCTGAATAACATGCCTGGGTTGGTCACGGCCAACATCTATTAAACAAATAGAACGGATACTTTGTCCACAAAGTTTAAACAAACGGATCGTTTATAAGCTAGAAAACAAATAAAACGATAAAATTTGAAATTGTTTCATTGTTGTAAATAAAAGCATACGCTTGATGATCGGTTGATTGAAGTGGCTACTTTAACCAAAAAGCCGAAGAGAATGAAGGGGTTGGAGAAAAATGGGCTATGATCACTATCTATTTCAAAGACTTGTGATGGGGGCCACCTTGTAATCATAGCATCTTGTTGTTGTAGCTTGAGGACTCGATCATTGAAGGTCTTGATATACACACAGGGTACGTTGTCAGCATCCGGTCCTTCTACGAATTGAGCAGATCGGAAGACCATAACAGGTGCAGGCCGTAGCCAATGTTGAATCCTGATAATGTATTTTTGTGAACATTAGCTCTTCTAATCTGAGCTCACCTTAATTTTTAATAATCTTATATCATATACCATATAATAATAGTGTAGGAATAAGGTTTAACTTTTTTATTTTTTTATTTATTAACCACCAATCAATACGTAAATTTTTTTTAAAAAAAATTGAGATCGTGAGAAGATATTAATCCCGTCCAATTTGTGTCATGTATTTTTAAACTAAACCAACCCTTATATTAATCATGGAAAAAAAAATAAAAAAACCTCTAACACTAACTTCGGCCGTTTATTATTGTGTCAATCATTTAACATAATCTTAAAAATCTATAATCTATTTCGAATTTAAGTAAATAATATCAAAATTTGACCAATAAGGCATAAATCAATGAAATAAAGAGTCAATCAATATAATATGGTCAAGTCAAATATATCTTAAATGAGATAATATATCAGAATTCTAATCTCGAACTCAACATGATTATCAGATGAATTATTCAAAGTGAACGTACTTAATAATTGTAGGAGGATTATTAGGACCCAACATACACTCTTCTTCGCTTATATCTCCATATTCAAATAAATCTGGATCCGCCTTTGGTTGATGTCTAATTTAGGAAAAAATTGTAAGACGTAAAAATTAGATATTTTACTGGTTTGTAATCTACAGACATAGTCATCAGAGCAGATAATAATTCAATATATGTTGAATAGTTGCCAGGTAATGTATCAGTAAGCTATACAATTGCGTCAACTAAAGCAAGATGATTGACATCAACTGCGATCTAAGTACAAAAAAATAAAATAATAAGATTATAATAGAAATTTTAAAAAGTGTGGTAATTTATTTAATAAACTATTTTTAAAAATAATTTTTAATTTATTTTTAAAAATTACTTTTAAAATAAAAAAACTCATGAAATAAGTAATTTTTTAAAAATTTACTAAATATCATTTTTATCAAAGCTTATGAAATGATCCACTTTTAGCGTTTCAACAACAATCTCAAACGATTTCTCAATCTAATTAATTACCCACAAACACCTGAAGTTAGTTTATAAATATAACACTAGTAAATAATTAAATCGCGATTGGATGACTATGCCAAATGGAGACCAATTTGTTGAGATGGCGCACATGTCTAGTCACGACTTGCCATTTGGCAGGTTTTGTGGGTCCTCAGGAGGAACCCACAAATTTAACTCTACGGGATGACAAAATTAAAATTAAAAAAAATGAAGGAATTTCGAGTCCAAACCTAAGAGAGACCCACCAAATTTGATGGGCATATGATTTCACCTGAGAAGTATTTCTCAACCAAATGATAGAACTAGTGAGGCCTAAAGATTATTATTATTTTTTTTTTTATTTAGTGAGTCCTTAACATTAGAATAAGTGATTTTCCCACTGATCCCAATAACTCACCATGAGACTCTCACTTCTCTGTCATTTGGCAGAATCTAACATACGAAATTAACTAACGTTGTATTTATTTTTTATCTGAAATCTAAATAGATATGAATTTAGCTAAAATCTGAATAGGTCTGAATAAAAATATCTGAATGACATGTTTATTTTTTCTTTTTCAACATATGAACAAGAAAGTCTAAAAATTAATAATTTGACATAAATATCTTTTTAAGTGGTACATATATTTATTCTTCACAATTTATAGTTTTCACAAGTTCATTAATTTGATGACATTAAAAAATACTTTCATTGTTGATCTTAATTTAATTTTATAATAAAAGATGTAATTATAACATCAACCTTTATTATAAAGTCAATATTGTTGTTTTAGTTTTGATTCATCACAATGGGTAGAATTTGATTTGTTCAATATTTTAGCTTAGTTAATGTTACCATGTGAATAAAAATTGAATGCAATTAAAGAAAAATAACTTCGAGGAAAATACAAAAAATTAGGTTTATACATAATATTAGAAATACATGAATTGTTAAGGGTATTTTTGAGATTTGAAATTAAAATTTTCCGTTTAGATTTCATACTTCAAATAAAAATAGACTTTTTCTACTTTTTCTATTCAAATAAAATTGTGTGATAATAAGTGATAAGTTAAAAAAAAAACCTATAATAAGTAAATGTCTGAAAAAAAGTTAAATTCAAACTTCAGACGAAAAAACAAACAGTACCTAAGAATTAAAAATGACTTAACTCTATCGTAAACATATAAATACTTTGACCAAAAGAAATTACTAGATAAAATAAAATCATATAAATTACACTCAAATTTAAACTATTATTTTTAAAAAAGAAAAAATTCCAATTGAAAGTGGATGAAGTCATTTTTGTGTCATGTAGCTATATTATTAAATTTTTTAATGATTTTATGGATTTTTATTATAAACCCATATCGATGCGATTTCAAAATTTTTGATCACATGAATTGAGCGGATTATATACAATATTGAACTCGTCCACAACTAAACCACCTGCACATCTACTTTTTCCATTGCAATGTTTCTAATGGAACACAAAATCAGGAAACACGAGAATTACGGGCATAATTTCCATTTTTTAAAGAGAAAAAAAGAAAACAAAATGAAACAAAACTTACATCATTATAATCTTGATCTGTAATGAAACCATGCTTCAACATATTTGCTGCAATATAAATGGCCATACAGATTTTGTTACATCCAAATCTATGAACGGCGTCCGTCATGTTCAGACCTCCTGCACTATGTCCCACCAAAATCACCTGAAATTGAAAAACCAAAAAACGCATTAACGGAAAATGAAAAACCAATTTTGATTACGAAATCAATCAAAATACTGACTCACCTTTTCATTATCTGGCAAGTTAAGCAAGAAATGGATGAGAGGCTTATTGTCATCCTCGAAAGTGGAGATATTGTTGGCGTCAGTTGGATCAATGCCACTACCTGTGAGATCAAGGCATGTCACTTTTGTGAAGAATGCTCGCTGTCCTGAATTGAAGAAGGAAAGAAAGTCATCAGTCAAGATGCATCAGCAATGCCACGTCAACAATGCTGAGTCAGCCAATTCTGTTAAGCAGTGATGAAAGATCACGTGTATATTAGTTAGTTAACATTAGTTAGTTTTCTATTGATTTGATTGGCTATTATTTTGTTGTAATACGAATTAGTTAGCAACGACCTTTACTATAAATCATATGTACATATATATAGTCTGTTGTGGAGTATTTTCAGGGAAAATAAGAAAAAGATCCAGAATGTTTACAAAGTTTCTCTAGTTTTCTTAAAAACCAAACAGATAATTCATCACTTTACAGTTTCTTTCATAGTATCAGAGCCACAATATGGCAAGCTCAAGCAACACAAACATAAATCCAAACACAATCACTGCAAATCAAGCAATACAAACAACATTTTCATTCATTACTCCTATAAAATTGGATCGATCTAATTACATGCTCTAGCAAAATTAAGTCTTAGCTTCCATAAGAGGAAATCGACTTGAAGGCTATATCAATGGAGAAAAAGTAGTGCCTAATCAGTTTCTCAACTCTGGAAGCTATGCTGGAGCAACAAGTAGATCTACTCAATAGATCGAGAATCCAGAATATACAATATGGAGATCACAAGATCAGACATTACTTAGCTGGTTATTAAGCTCAATCACTGAAGGTATTCTCAGTCTTGTTCACTCTTGCAATAATTCATTTGATGTATGGAAAACATTGGAGAAAAAGTTTGGTGTGAAATCTAAAGCAAGAGTGCTTCAACTTAGATATGAGATGAATGTTTTGAAAAAAGATTCATTAAGTATAGAAGATTATTGCTTAAAAATGAAACAAATTGCAGACAAATTGGCATGTGCTGGTAGTCCTATTTCAGTAAGGACTTGTTACAACATATTCTCAATGGTCTTGGACCAGGTTATCTTGATTTAGCTACTTTCATCACTGGTTGTAAATTGGATTATGATGATGCTTATGCCTTGCTGTTCACACACGAGACAAGACTTGAACAGAGCATAATTGAAAAACAGACATTCAATGCAAATGTTGCTAATTTTGCTCATAATAGTAACTATGGTATAATGAATGCTTATTATGCACAATTAAGAGGCAATGCTAGGAGAGGTGGATATAATGGAGGATTTCATGTTGGAAATCAATTTGGAAGGAATAACTCTTTCACTAGAAGGGGATTGTTTTTCAATTCTCATCCAAGAGGTTTTCCCACTGGATTTGGAAATCTTGGTAATAATCCTGGTAGAGATCAAATGATTGGAAATGTCAAGCAGATGCAATTTGTGAGAGGACAATATGGTGCCAACCCGGGTTTGTTGAATTCTGATGGAAATAATGATCAAATTCCTATATGCCAAATTTGTTTTAAATCTGGACATACAGCAGTAGAATGTTAGCATAGATATGAAGAGAATTATATGCCTCCACAGCCAAGATCTTATAACAATGAGAGAAATCAGAGATCAGCCTATATGACATGTTTTGATTCATCTATTGATGATTCGTGGCTAGCTACTAGTTCAGGAATGCCTCACATTTATGGTCCATCAGATCCCTCCTATATGCCTGATTCAATGAGCTTTGCCTGGAGTTGGAGCTGCTTATGTTACCAATCTTGAAGGACCAACAGATGAAGGGTGGTATCTTGACAGTGTGGCTACACATCAGCTGACAAACAACATGGCAAATATGCATGTCAGAGATGAATTCAGAGGTAATGATAAGCTTATCATTAGTGATGGAAAAGGTCTGTCAATTACACATATTGGTGACACTGCTCTCAAACTTCAAGGTTCTTAATCATAATCTGCATGTACATGCATTGCACTAAAAGACATATTGCTTGTCCCATCTATTACAAAGAATTTGATAAGCATTTCAAAACTTACTGCTGATAATAATATATTTGTTGAATTTTTTAGATCTGTTTGCTTTGTGAAGGATTCACTGAAGCGGAAAGTTCTACTACAAGGTATTGCTGAGAAAGGTTTATACAAACTGCTGCTTAAGTCATCACAACAGTCTACATACACTTTTTTTCTATCTTAGAGTCAAATAAATAGACCTCTGTCCATGTTATCTCTTTGTCATCTTAGTTCTGCAACTAGTAGTAATTGTTCCAAAAAATGTTTCCAGATAAATAAGAATACTTGTACTGATTCATTCAATAAAGTGTCTCTATTTCACAGAAGATTTGGTCATCCTAATGCTCAAAGTTTAGTTCATTAATTAAACTTGTGCATCCTCATTTGTTATCCTCAAATATGATTAATCAAGCAACACAACATTTTTGTGAAGCATGTCAGCTAGGCAAATTTCACAGACTTCACTTTCCTATCACTGATATTAAGTCCAAATCAGCACTAGAACTTATTCACATTGATTTATGGGGTCCCTCACCAATATGTTCTTGAGAAGGTTTTAAATATTACATTAGCTTTGTGGATGATCATACTAGAAACATTTGGATCTATCCTTTAAAACTCAAATAAGAAGCTCTAGAGGTGTTCAAACTGTTTAAACTTCAAGTTGAAAATCATTTTCAAACCACCATTAAAATTCTACAATTTGATTGGGGGGGAGAATATAGACCATTTACTACTTTTCTAAATGAGTGTGGTATCCTCTTTAGACATTCTTGCCCTTACACACATCATCAAAATGGCCTTGTTGAAAGAAAGCATAGACATATTATAGTATTGGGTTTGACACTTCTAGCACAAGCTAAACTTCCATTTCAATTCTGGTGGGATGCTTTGCATACCTCAGTGTATCACATCAATAGACTACCTACATCTGCACTTAAAATATCAGTGCCATATGAATGGTTGTACAAACAGAAAGCTAATTACAACATGCTGAAATGCTTTGGTTGTGCTTGTTATCCATATTTGAGAGATTACAATAAGTATAAGTTTGATTATCATACAACAAAATGCATTTTTCTTGGTTACAGTCCTTTTCACAAAGGCTATAAGTGTTTGCATTCTTCTGGTCATACATATATGGCTTGACATGTTGTTTTTTTATGAAAACTCATATCCATTTTCTTCATATTCTAATTTCCATTCCTCAGATAAATCTCAATCAGACTCTTGTTATTCAAATCCATATCCAATTACTCTTATACAAGTATTTCAATTGTCCACCTTACCTATCACATCAGATTTCTCAAATACCAGCAGTGAATCTTTCTCTCAAGCATGTTCCAATGGTAATAATCTTCCTCCAATAGTAGATCCAACACAAGCAGCTAGCTCAGAACTACAACCCTCAAACACAAATACTAATAACCACTCTACACCTACAATACTACCCTCTGTCCTTGAAACATCAGCTAATTAATCCTCAAAAGGACTTTCATGTAACCAAACTCATATTATGTCCCATTCTAATAAGAACATCCTAACTTCATCACCTCAAAATCATCATCCTATGATCACCAGAGGGAAAGCAGGTATTTTGAAGCCAAAATTGTACACTGCAGTATTGTTACACAAAGAACTAGACACTGTTCAGGAGGCACTTAATGATGAAAAGTGGTTTCAAGTAATGAAAGCTGAATATGATGCACTGATGTCAAATGGTACTTGGACACTGGTGTCAATGACTGAAACTCACAAGCTTATTGGCAACAAATGAGTATTTAGAGTGAAATCAAATACTTATGGCAGTGTTGCAAAGTATAAGGCAAGATTAGTTGCTAAGGGCTTTCAGCAAGTAGAGGGAGTAAACTATTTTGAGACCTTCAGTCCAGTTGTGAAATCAGTAACAATTAGAGTTGTGATAAGCTTGGCTATTATGAATCAATGGCAAATAAGACAAGTTGATGTGAATAATGCGTTTTTGAATGGTGATCTGATAGAAGAAGTTTACATGAGCCAACCAGAAAGGTTCATTGATCCCAGAGACCAAATTTTGTTTGCAAATTACACAAGGCTCTCTATGGACTAAAGCAAGCTCCCAAAGCATGGTTTGACAAGTTAGAGAATTGTCTTATGCAATAGGGATTTAAGAACTCTAAGGCTGATACATCTCTATTTTTCAGAAGGAGCAAAGATTTAATCATTTTAGTCCTGATCTATGTAGATGATATTCTGATTACAGGATCAAACTGTGTTGAGTTGGAAAATTTTATCAAGCTGTTCAGCTCTGCATTTGCATTGAAAGACTTGGGAAAGCTATCATACTTTCTTGGCATAGAACTTCTGTATGATCAAGAAAGTATATGTCTATCCCAAAAGAAATATATCAGAGACTTGCTTGCCAACGTGGATATGTTTGACTGCAAAAGCATAGACACACCGAGCAGTGGCAAAGATTCCAGATTGCAAAAAAATGTTGAAGGAGAAATGGGTTATTACATTGAGGATCCTACACATTACAGGAGCATAGTAGAAAGCCTTCAATATTTGGTCTTGACCAGACTAGAAATCACCTACTCTGTTCACAAGCTAAGTCAGTATGTATCTTCACCAACTCTTCAGCAGCTTATGGATGCAAAAGAGTACTAACATACTTGAAGGAAACACAGGACTATGGTCTGAAAGTGATTTGAAGCTTACAACATTTACAAATGTTGACTGGGGAAGTGATTTGGATGATATAAGATCTATTGGTGCCTATTGTGTATACTTAGGAAACAACTTGATCTCATGGTCCTCAAAGAAGCAGTAAGTGATTACTAAATCATCAGCAGAAAGTGAATAATGATCTTGCATCAGCAGTCTCAGAAATTATGTGGTTAAAGTCATTATTTCTCAAGATCGATCTCTGTTGTGTGGAGAAACCATCAATATGGTGTGATAATGTGAGTGCTACTGAACTTGCTCATAATCCAGTGTTTCACTCAAGAAAAAAACACATAGAGATTGATCTCCACTTCATTAGAGATAAAGTTCTGACTGGAGACTTGAAAATACTCTATATTCCTAATGCAGAGCAAATTTCAGACATACTGACTAAGCCTTTAACTTCTCCTCAATTTAACTATCTACGAACCAAACTCAATTTGCATCTATGCCCCTTGAGTTTGAGGGGGGCTGTGAAGAAAGCTCACTGTGCTGAATTGAAGACGGAAAGAAAGCCATCAGTCAAGATGCATCAACAATGCCACATCAATAATGCTGAGTCAGCCAATTCTATTAAACAGTGATGAAAGATCATGTGTATATTAGTTAGTTAACATTAGTTAGTTTTTTACTAATTTGATTGGCTATTATTTTGTTGTAATACGAATTAGTTAGCAATGACCTTAACTATAAATCATATGTACATATATATAGTATGTTGTGGAGTATTTTCAGTGAAAATAAGAAAAAGATTCAGAATGTTCACAAAGTTTCTCTGGTTTTCTTAGCAACCAAACAGATAATTCATCAGTTTACAGTTTCTTTCAACTTTGTAGCCTGATGTTTCTATAAGACAGCGTAGCTTATACCAGCATCAAGCTCCATGACTTGCTCCATGAATAAGAACAAAGTGTGACATTGACATGTTTTCCATTTTCTTTCTTAGAGTTCGCTAATCTTGCGGCCTGCTGTTGATGTGGAGTTTACGATCTCAGAAATGGAAAATCTCCCTTTCAATCTATGATCTTTCTTAAGGGTCAACGTACTTCTTTTTCCTCGTTATTTATTATTATTATTATTTTAAGTTTGGCACATTTCCCAGCATCTTTGGGTAGTAATCTATGGGGGATAAGAGAAAAGTTTAGGCAAATATGCCCTACTACACATGTTCTGTCATTTGGCACCATCGCTGGACCAACATTATATTGTGAAGCAAATAAAAAATGAGTGAAACGACATCATGTTTTTCATTTTGGAGCTGAATTTACTTAAGCTAAACGACACATGTTACAACGTTTTGATGTGTGTAAATATTACACATTAAACAACTTCAAGAAATGTCGTTTCGTGTTAAGTTATGCACGAGTATATCACGTGCACAAAGACAGCTGCTTGAGGTCGTTATAATTAGTTACGGCACATGCGCATCACGTGCATTCCTGGGTTTCATCTGAATTTGTTACAAGCTGTTTACATAGCTGTTACTGGTGCAACCAATTCAGCTGCAAGGAGAGCTATAAATAGAGCAATTGCTTAGCTGATAAAGAGTATTCTGGTTCTATGAAAATATTTCTGCAAACGCCTTGTAAAGTCTTTAACAAATTAAGCAATAAAGCTGATCTGTTTCTCTTCCCCTGGGTGTAAAATAATGAGAATTAGCTGAATCATGTAACCTCCTTTTCCTTTTGTTTCTTGGTCTTACTGTTCCTTGAATCAGTTAATTCTTAGTTGTTACTCCATTCAATCTTGGTTAAAAGCTTCCATTCCATTTCATCTTTTCAAGCGTGTTGTTGATCTTGATTTGTGATCTTGGGCAGTAACTGAAGGTGTTAGTTGTAAGTCCTTATATATATATATATATATATATATATATATATATATATATATATATATATATATATATATATATAGCAATTGGGAGCTAGCATCAATCTCATGCATTTATCAGTGTTTAAGCAATTGGGAATTGGGGAAGTTAAACCAACAACAGTCACTTTACAACTTGCTGACCAATCTCATACCTATCCAGAAGGCAAGATTGAAGATGTATTGGTGAAAGTGGATAAATTTATTTTTCTAGTGCATTTCATAGTTATTAGATTTTGAGGCAGATAAAGAAGTACCAATCATTTTAGGCAGACCCTTCTTCATAACGAGAAGGACTCTAATTGACGTACAAAAAAAAGAATTGACAATACGGGTTAATGATCAACAAGTTACGTTCAATGTGCTAGATGCCATGAAGAGTTTTGATGATGTTAAGACTGTAATTTTATCAGTGTTATGGATTTTACAGTAGTAGAAAGATTAAACAGTTTTTGCTGCAGGAAGGAACATTTGAAGAACGTGAAGAAAAAGATCTTGAAGCAACTGACATAGTATGGTTAGAAGAGAAGGAACCCGTGAGAACAGACAAGTACTTTGAATCTTTAGATCTCTTAAACAGGTAAGTAAAACTTTCTATTCCCGCTATTAAGTCACCTCTTACTTTAGAATTAAAACTTTTGCCTTCACATTTAAAATATGTTTATCTTGGTGACAATAACATACTTCCTGTTTCATTTCATTCTCTTTGAATGTAGAATAAGAAAAGAACTTGGTCGATGTATTATGAAGATACAAGAAGGCCATCAAATGGACCATGGCAGATATCAAAGGAATCAACCCATCCATATGTGTGCATAAAATTCTACTGGAGGAATGCTATAGCAACTTTATCAAACAACAGTGAATATTAAATCTTATCATGAAGGAAGTTGTGTAGAAGGAGACCATCTAATGGCTTGATGCTGGAATCATTTACCCAATATCAGACAGTTCATAGGTAAGTTCAGTACAATGTGTCCCAAAGAAAGGTGGAGTGACGGTTGTAGTAAGTGAAACAAATGAGCTCATTTCTACATGGACAGTAACTAGATGGAGAGTCTGCATGGATTATAGAAAGTTAAACAAAGCCACAAGGAAGGATCACTTTTCGTTGCCTTTCATAGATCAAATGCTCAACAGCCTTACTAAAAATGAGTACTACTGTTTCTTAGACGGATACTCGAGTTACAACCAGATTGCTATAAGCACGAGAGGATCAGGAGAAGACAATATTCACATGTCCTTATGAACCTTTTCCTTCAGAAGGATGCCATTTGGCTTGTGCAACGCTCCAGCAACCTTCCAGAAGTGTAAGATGTCTATTTTTTTAAATATGATTGAGTAAACACTTAAGGTATTCATGAATAATTTTTTAATTGTTGAGAAATCATATAATGACTGTCTGCATAATCTAGAAAATGTGCTTAAGAAATGTGAATGAACAAATTTAGTATTGAATTAGGAAAAGTGCCAAAGAAAGGATAATCTTAGAACATAGGGTCTCTAGAAAGGGAGTAGAGGTGGATAAGGCAAAAATAAAAGTAATTGATAAACTTTCATCACCTACTTTAGTTAAGGGCATCAGGAGTTTCTTAGGACATACTGGGTTCTATAGAAGATTTATTAAGGATTTTACCAAAATATCCAAACTCTTATGCATGTTGCTCAAATAGGACAGATTTTGATGAGAATTATTTAAAGGCCTTTGTTGAGTTAAAAAAAAGCTATTGTGAAAGCACCAGTTGTTGTAGCACCCGATTGGAGTATGCTTGTTAAATTGATGTGTAACGCAAGTGGGGTAGAGGAAAGGCAAGATTTTTCATTCCATTTATTACGCTAGCAAGACCTTAGCTGATGCACAGCCCAACTACATTACCATTGAAAATGAGTTGCTAGCAGCTGTTTTTGTATTTAATAAATTCAACGCTTATTTGGTTAGCACCAAAGTGACTGTTAACACAGATCACTCAGCCATAAAATATTTGATTTCAAAGAAAGATGTCAAACCAAGGTTGATTAGGTGAATTCTTTTACTACAAGAGTTTGACTTAAAGATCAAAGACATAAAAGGCATTGAGAATCAAGTGGCAGATCATCTCTCAAGGTTGGAAGCCGATGAAAGCATTCTGACCAAGCAGGCCATCACAAAAACATTTCCTAATGAGCAATTGTTAATGTTATAGAATGTATAGATGCTGTAGTAATCAAGATTTTCATGGTATGCAAATTTTGCTAACTACTTAGTGAGTGAGTGGATTACTACCACCTGATTTGAGTTACTACTAGAAGAAGAGATTTCTCCATGATGTTAGAAGCTATCAGTGTGGGATGATCCCTACCTATATAAGATGTGTTTAGACCATGTGATCAGACGATGTGTTCCTAATGAAGAAATTTCAAACATTCTCCAGTCCTGTCATGCTCCAACATATAGTGGACACTTTGGAGGACACAGAACAGCAACAAAAGTTCTCCAATCAGGTTATCGCTGCCCTATATTTTTAAATATGCTTATAAGTTTGTTAAATGCTGTGACAAGTGCCACAGAACATGAAACATCTCTCAAAAGCCTGAAATGCTATTAACCAAATCAAGCACTAATTAGGAGGCAACCCAATAAGGACAGTTGTTTCAAAGTTTTAAAGCACTAAATTTAGTTTTGAATATTGTTTAATTTGTCTCATTATTATTTTAATTATGCCTTTAATTTTTTTATTTTCTTCTATTTCCTTGTGTTACATTATAGAAAAGAGTTGCTGTAGTATCGCGTATAGTATGGTAGACAGAAGGTTATCTTTACACAACAGAGGCATTTATCGCTATTGCTGTAGCATCGAATTAGTTGTTATAACAACGATTTTTACCGTTGCATTGACAGCGTTGGATTTTTACCGTTAGAGGACTGACACGCTGATGCCAGTAGATCAATATTTATGTCAAAGATGATTTTCCACTTCTTGATTTGATGTGATATAAATCCTTTCCTTTTCCTGTTTTTAAAATTTAAAATTCTTTTCAAGTTTATCCTTTTAATTACTTCCCTCTTTCCATTTTTCCCTGTGCTATAAATTAGGAATTTACTCTAATTGTTACAATTTCACTATAACTCTCTCTCTGCTGTAACTCTCGGCATATTTTTAATTCTTCTCACGTCTTGTTTATCTTCTTTTAGCACAATAATACTTACTAAGACTTGCTATAACAATGGTGAAACTCAAAATGCACGCTGTTAAATTGAAGGTCCCTACGCGCTTCCACAGCTACACAACCGAGGACAATTTGAAAATGTCATCAAGCCGTGATGACATTTGTATGACAAGGGCTTTGTATTTCCAAAACAACCAACGAGAGTAATGAACAACATTTATACTGCGGTATCTCAAAGAGGATGGGTCAAGTTTGCTCTCACCCCCATAGATCATGTCCTCTCGGTCGTTAAGGAATGCTACTCCAACATGCTGTAGCAAGACCAACGCAGCATCTCGGTAAGACAAGTTGAAGTTCCCTTAGACTCTAGAGTCATTAATGCCTTCTATGATTTACCTACTGCTATCGAATGTGAATATATAAAATTTGCTTAGAACATGACTGTTAAAAAGTGGGGAGAAGTATTCAAAACACTAGTAGTAGATGGTAGTGAATGGATGAATGAGGAAGGCTGAGTGGTTAATAGGATAGATTTGAAATCGATTGCTAAAGTTTGGGTCAAGTTCTTGAAATCTATATTGATGCCCCGACCACCCACACCACCATTGTTTTTCAAGATAGACTTATACTTCTTTATGCCATAGTAAAGAGTTTAAAAATTGATGTGGAGAAAATTATTGAGCAAGAAATTAGAGAGTGTGTAATGAAAAAATAAAAATCAGCTGCATTGTTATTCCCTTCTCTTATCATGGGAATTTGTGAGGCCTCAAGGGTGAAAATTGAGGCAAGTGATGAGTGAGTGAAGAATGAAGGGGTCATTACAATGAAGACAGTTGAGAGGATTGCTAGAGAATCAACAACTGCAACAACCCCAGAACGCCCTACTACAGCTAAGATAGTACAAACTACGGGGATTGAGAATATGCTTCAAGAACTCAATGAAGCCGTAAAGGAATGTGTCCATGCATAAATGAAAGAAAATAAAAAATTTTGGACTTACCTATCGCATCTTGAAGCATAAAAGCATTAATTTGCCCTGTACATGAAGAGCAAAGATGTAGATTTTTCTGAGTAATTACTGCAGCAATTTAATTTTAGAAGATGCAAAGGCTGAAAGGGATCTGAGGAAGAATAGTTGCCAGAGCAAAGAGAAGCTGAAGATGCTGAAGCAACAGAGGAGTCAAAAGGTAGAGAGCAAGAAACAGAGGAAGAGAAAAAAAAAAGAGCAGGAAGAAGATGAGGAAAATGAGGAGGAAGCTTTAAAGGTGACTCCCATGACCAAAGGAAAATAGAAAATTCTGATTGAAGAGGAGTCCGAGTCAGAGTGGGAAGAGGATGTGGATGCAGCCATTGAGGAAGCTATCGACAAAGCTGCAAATATCACTACTGAGGAACCGGCAGCAACAACACCTACATGAGCTGCTACACAGCATACCCCAACAAAGTCCCTAAACCCAGCTCCCAAGGCTTTCAGCAAACAAAAAGAGGCACAACCTTCTAGAAGTGCTACAATAATGCAAGCACCAGAAGAACCAGAACATAAAAAGATAAAGACAACTATGCCCAAAGCCACAGAAGTTGCTGGAATCCCTCCTACCAATCCAATTAAGAGCCAGAAGAAAAAGTGACCGGCTGCTGCACCAATGGGTTCACCAAAAGAAAACTTATGAAGTGAATCAAAGAAGAAGTGAAACTTATCAATCTGTGTTGCAGCAAAGCTTCTAATAACATGGGAGTACCGCCTGCCAGCCTAGTTTAACTTTTTAAATTCTAAAACTTTTCTTTCATTTATTTGCTTTATCTTAATTATTTTCCATTTCCATCTTTTAAATTTATGTATGTTTGTCATTTAATTCGTTGTGTGTGCATGTGAGGACACAATACCTCTCAAGTTTGGGGGACTGTGGTATGATGTAATGTGTTTATAAATGCATGTTTTTGTGTTGCGTATGTAGCTCTATTTATCCTAGCATTGTTTTTGGATCAGGAAAACCCAATAAGGATCAATTGAGTGATGAAATGTTGGATGAATGATTGCCAAGTAAAGGCAGTTTATAGACGAAGGTTGAAACTCTATCTTAACACGTAAACTTTGGTTGAGTTTTGTGAGTATACTGTAGCAGAACCAGGTATAACAACAAGATTAAAAATATCTCAAGTTTGAGGGGGGGAATTGAAAAATTTTTCACAATTATCACAAACAATACTAGTTATGGAATAAAATTATGCTTTAATGACTTAGTATGCACCTTATATGCGGACTTGAGTAAAAAGGTAGCGAGAGTTATGAGCATTGTTGTAGCAACTTAAAAAAAGAAAAAACGGCATAATAGGTCCTTTGTCTAGGATATTGAGTAGCCAGGTCTGTTCATGAGCCCTATATTCAGCCTTGAATCAAAGGTATCTAAAGATAAGACTATGTTATGGCATCTTCGATGCTTTGCTACAGCACCTCTAATCTGTACATTTGTCAAGTAATTGAGTTTTATCATTATAAATGATAGGCATTCATATAAAAAATCAATGTTACAGTGAGAGTATCTAACTAATAAAAAAAAAATTTGCTGAAGCATGGTTTGAAGCCCATTTGTTGATTCTGGTTCTCTAATAAGAGGAAATGTTTGTTGTTTAATCTTTAAGTCATATTAGATGCTTCTGTGATGCTGCAATAACTCTGAAATTTGATTAGAGTGCCACACACATACTTTGGACATAATAAAACCTGAGTCTAGAACTGGATTTGCTGGTAGTTATTTTGCATGCGTAAGAATAAAATCTAAGGATTGATAAATTCAAGCAAGCTAGATGACAGAACTGAGTTGTTTGTTACATGACTGTGCGATTAAAGTGTTAGTGTTTATGTCATTACTTGAAGACTAGTAATGGTTTAAGTTTATAGGTGTGATAACTCTATGAAATGAGAGTTATCATGGTATTTTTATACTTAAACTAAAATTACTTAGAAAGTAAATAATGCGTTTTTATTACATTCTAGTTATATTTTGCATAAGCATATGTTTAAGTTTAATTTTGATAACTTAATCTTGTTTTAAATATTTGGTGCTCTGATTATGTGTGATTGTAGGTGACCAAGAAGTTCAAAATTTACATGTGGAAAACCGCTGCAACAGACTTGTAGAGGAGGCAAAAGAACTTGGCTGAAGAGGAATTAAAACAAGTCTGGAATAATGAAGATGCTATAGACAATGCTGCAGCAATCCTGCAGCAACGGCAGACAAGATTTTGCACGTGTTAACTAAAAGATTACGATCCAAGGTTTTCAAAAACAGAAGACATGCAGCGGTAAGCTTCTGGTTGCTCCAATTCCAATTTATATAAGGACCACACATGAAAAGAAAAGGGAGCCGTCATTCAAGAAAAAAAAATAACAGGGAGAAGCAAAAAGAAAATAGAGAAAAACAGAAAATTGAGGATTGTAGCAGAGGATTCAAAGAGAAGAGGAAAGAGAGATCGCGAGATCAAGCGGATCTCAATGTCTTGTCTTTACTTTGTTGTTTCTTTTTGTCTATAAGAATCTATTTGATGGCTAAAACAACTCCTATTGCTGTTTTATCACAGATCATAAACTAGACTTTATTGTGGTTGAGTGCTAAATAAGCTTAATAGTTATTTGACTGATATTTGTATACTGCTCGTGTTTGTTGTATTTATTGCAAATCCCTATTTTTGCTGAACACCCATTTAGTGGATACTAACTAATAAGGAGTCTAAAAAAGGCCTGACTTAGTAGAACAAATTAAGATGATACATGGTTTTAGATTAGGTTTTCTAAGTTTGGTTAATCTCGATTTGAATAGGCCATGTTTGACCTAAAATTTGTGAAGAACTAGATATAGGGATTAATCTCATAGGGCAATTCGAATCTAAAATGCATAATGCTATATCTGATGTTAGCATAGTAACTAGTCATTGTTAGGTTACATTTAGATATAAGATATGCAACAGGAGGTAACTGAGGATGTATGAGGGACTCTGCCTAGTACTGTAGTAGATGATGTAGCAACAAAATCTTAATTGAAAAAAAGATAATCAATACCATTAAGTGAGTTTGGTCATTCAACTACTCCTTTTCCATTGAGTTTGTCTTTGTGTTTGCTTTTTGCTTGCTACATCTTTAATTTAGTTAGCTTCATTAATTATTTTTTTCAATTTAGATTGAAATTGCAGTATTAAGATTGCTGTAGCAAATCTGATAACATCAATCCCTGTGGAAATGATCTGAATACTCATCAAGTTATTACTTGTTGTGTACACTTACACACTGACACCTATAACATATAGCAGTAGAATAACAGTAATCATATGGGGGATCGTTGAGGTCCTTTCAAGTAACTATCTTAGAGCAAACAATTTGCTTAAAATATATAAATTTTAAAAGTGGAAAATGGAGTTAAAAATGGATAAACGAGAATATTGAGATGAGGAATTTGAGGAACTTAAGGCATATTTCTTAGCAAGGGGACCTTCTTAGCATTTTAGAGACTCCAAAGGTTTGGATGAACCCTCATTGGAGGTGAACTCCACACTGCCTTAAATACTTTGGGAGTTTAAAATGCACCCTAAAAAATGGTGACTTTGCTGCTATGTTAAAATTTTAAAGAGTCTATGTGTTCCCCTCTTATTTAGGGATGGTCCATTTTTAAAGGTGTTATTCTCGCTAAGAGTTGATACCTTTACTAGGGAGTTCTTCTTAGGGCTTTTTTCTAGTATTCTAGGATGGTCGCTCTAGGAGTTGTTCTCATTCTAAGGCTCCCTCTAGGAGGGACAATCGCTCTGGAGTTCTTCTCACTCTAGGGCTCCCTCTAAGAGCTCTTATTATTTGGAGACAATTGTTTTGGAGTTCTTTTCACTCTAGAGCTCCCTCTTAGAGGTCTTATTATTCGAAGACGACTTTTTGGGAGTTCTTCTCACTCTTGGTCTCCCTCGGGAAGTCTTCTCGCTCTGGGACGATACCTCTATTTTGATGGTCTCTTTTTGTTGATATCTTGTTTCACTTTGTTTATGGTGCTTGAGAGAAAAAAGTGGTTCCTTTTGAAGATAGGTAGGCTCTTTTTGCACAAAAGAGGGTTCTTTTATGGAGAATGGTGAAATCTTGGTGAACAAAAGTGGCATTTTTGTAGAAAAAGTTCAAATCTTTGTGCGAAAGAAATCAAGTCTTTGTGAAGAAAATGACTTTTTTTGCGAGAAAAATCACATCTTTGTGGAGAAAAATCAAGTCTTTATGAAGAAAAGTGACTTTTTTAAGGAAAAATCACGTCTTAGTAGATAAAAATCATATCTGTATGGGAAAAATTCAAGTCCTTATAAAGAAAAGTGATTTTTAGGGAAAATCACATCTTTCTAAAATGATTCTTTTTAAGAGAAAAATGGTTTGTTTGAGAAGAAAAGATGGGTTCTTTGAAGGTAGGAAGCTCTCTTTGTCAATAGAGGTTAGAACAGTGGCTTTTTGTTCAATCTCTTCGGATGGCACCAAAATGTTTTGGTTCGATTTTGGTTCAGTGCAAAACACTATGGAGCTTTTCTACAAAAAGTGGTCTTCTAGTGAAAGTGGAAGTTCGGCTAACTATAAACAATTTTCTAGGGATGGCAACAATTAAGAAAAACCTAAAATCACAAGAAATAACTATTAAAGGTGATGCTGACAGTGGCTGGTGCCGTTACTCCAATAGTCAAGTCAGTGGGAGGTTGAAGGGATTGAGGGGTTTTAGAGAAACCCTAGAACAACCTAATTCTTTTGGTTAATTAATGAACTTATTCCCTTTTTAGACCAACCTAACCTTTTAAGGTAGAGTGCCTTTGAGGACATCTTTGTGTCTTTTTGGACATATGACAAGCCGTTATTGGTAATTTCCCTCCTCAAGTAGGGTTTTTAGGGTAATTAGGCTCCTTTTGTGGAGCCTTTTATGCTTGCATGGGCTGGATAGCATCCATTTGGGAACAATATGGAATAATGCCTGTTGACAATGAGTCCTTAATTGTAATTAGACCATTTTGAATGAGCCAATTGGGCTGAGAAGCGCCTGATTTTACTAGAGAGGGTGTAGGTGACTTTATGTGTGTTCCCCCTTCCTTAACTCTGACTTTCGCGGCTTATAAAGAGTTATTTTGGAGATGTTCCAAGTGGGGGCAGCATTATAATGAAGTGATCTACATCCGTTAATGAAGATGTCATTGTTCCATGGTCCCGTGTTGAGACATGCGTTGCAGGTACGATTTAGGAGGCGCTTTTTGTTAGACTCAGATGATTTGGATTGTTGAAGCTAGTTCTTTAAGACCTTCCCATTTCATCTTCCCCCTTCAGCTTTCGTTTCATTCTTTATCATAGTCCCAAATCATATTCCCTATGTGCCGTGCTCTCAATATCTCCGGTCTACATTTTACCACCAACAAGTCCTTTATTGAAAATGATTTTGCTTTCTTTTCTCGATAGATCATAGATGGTGCTATGGAATGATCAAACATTTGAATTAGCCCATAATTCATAAAAAGAAAGAAAAATAAAAAGGCAAGCCAAAAAACCAATATTTTGTACGTCATGTCATTAGGGACCATTCACAGTTACTTTTAGTAACTCGAATTTAAGGTGTATTTTGTGAGGTTTTCCATTGTATAAACTCGTATGCATTAAAATATATTGTAACATATTGTATTTTATCAAGGTATATTGCATATGAATTAAAAAGGTATATTGAATACAGTATAGTGTTTAGTATGGTATGAACTAAATTGATATCTTATTTTATTTTCTACAATATTAAATAATAAATAGGCCCCAAGGGCTTGATCGAGTGGTCTTCAAATGATTTTATTTAACTAGTCACTTAAGTTCAAATAATAAAAAGTTAGGGGATTAAAAAATCAATTTGGTCTTCACCCACCCTCTACATTTTTTAAAAGAAAATTATTTAAAAATTATATGTTCTTTACAAGGGTTATTTTGTGATGTTGTTATCTTTTTTAAGACATCAAAAATGTAATAAATCTGCATTATTGGATTCAAGTAACATTGTAAAATATTTGTATTAATGTAACATATAAATTTCTTAAAAGTAGTTAACAAACCAGTCAAAAAAGTTAATTAAATTTTAAAAGAAATCAAGAGAGTTATTATGGAGCACAAGTTCTCTTTCCTTCTCATTGAATTCTCACTCTCAATTGTCTATCTCTCACATTTCGCTGTCTACTTTATCAAATACTCCAATTTACCATTAATGCATTCCATATTGACTTTACTTTTTTCCTCCATTCCGAGCAGAACAAGTGACATCAGAGCCCATGATTTGTACTTGAGAGTATAAGTAGCTTGTGTAGTACAATAGTAGTGATAGATTTGTATATGTCTATGAATGTTCTGTTGCAAAGGCTATAAGTGCCTAAGGAATCTAGATTTTAAATAGAACCGTTTTGACTCTTCTAGTTTCCCTATAACTCTCTTAACGCATTATTTATGTGAATAGAAACATAAGATTGTTGTCTCATGCAAGAATATTTATTTAAAAAAGGTAAAAGAATAAAATCCTCAACAGTAGGGGTTGAAGAGATACACATAAACTATTTTAGGGGACACTTCTACAATTGATAGACTAGAGAATCCCAAAGATGGGACTTGTCACCTCATTTTTCAATACCTATTCTAGGAGGCCAAAAGATCGACATTGAAAACTTTGATAGGACAATCAACTTTAGCATGTGGAGGCACAAGTTATAAATACCTTACTTACATCAATCTTGACATGGTCCTGAAGGATAAGACGCAAGTATGATGAAGAGACTTGAGATGGTATAAATGAGAAAGCATGTGGTTTGATCAGGTCATGCTTGACCAAGGACTAGATGATGATTATGCAATTATAACATAGCTTACGTTAGAGGGAAAGCAATTGTTAAAAAGCTTTGAAAACTGCCTTCACATAATAAGTTAGGTATATAGCTTCATAATGAAGCTTAGGGCGTCAACACACAAGCATTTATTAAGATTCACAAAACTTCTGGCTAATTTAAAGAACCTCGACAAAGATATCAAAGATGAAACCGGGACTAAAATTCTTCTATACTCACTTCTGGAAGAATAGTCACTTTGTAACTACATTACTGTATGGAAAGAGTGTGATCATTTCAAGGAAGTCTCTATAGCATTGACTAATATAAAGATTCAAAATAAAGATAAATATTCCCAAGAGCAACATCTAGAGCTTTAGCTACCAAAGAACAAGTGATAGAGAAGAAGAATTGTAGTGATTTGAATGCTTCAAGAAAACTCAAACAATTCAATCACTACCCAAGATTATAGTGAAAATCAATTCAAGATGCTTATGAACCAATTAACCAACCTTAATAATTCAATGATTAACAACCCCTTAATATGAGAATTAATGGAAATTTAAACACAAAATTAGATTGGATTAAGAAGCAAAACATATAATAAAGAAGACAGATTTATGTGGTTCAGTTGAACAATGAAGCATAACCTACATCCAAGGAGATGCCATCAGAATGAGTTCTTATTGATGATTCATAGTGATTTTATAGAGCTTTTACAGAGAAAACTTTAAAGAACAAGAAGACTTTCTCTATCTTCTAAACATCTCAAGTAAGCTCTCTTATTTATTTTGAAACTGCCTTAACAATCAGCTTATATGCTAGTTGATAACATCTCTAGATTGCACCAGTTTCTGACACGTGGAAAATGATTTGTAACAGCTTTGATTCCTTTCTTCACATGCTGCCTGACGCTCATCACTTAATCCTTGATCAAAATGTCTTCAATGATTACCGTTTCAATTTTAAATGAGTTACATGTCCAACATGTGACAGCTTGAAACACATTTAATAAGCAAAACGATGCCGTTTAGTCATGAAAAGTTTCAAATTCAGTAATTAAATCTATATTTCTCTGCCTTCAATCAAAACTCCCCTTCCTGGTTCTTTTTAAAACCTTAAGAAATTTCAAAGATTAATCAAGCCAGTTAAGTCCAAACATACCTTGAACTTAGCTGTGGATACCACTTTTGTAAGTATATCTGTAGGATTCTCATCTGTATACACCTTGGACATCTTTACAAGTTCTTTAGACACTTTATTTATGATGAAAAATATTTGTGTGCTTAGTCCTTTCATGGTGTATAGGATTCTTACACTAATGAATGGCACTTGAGCTATCACAATAGGCTGTTATAGACTTCTATTTCAATTTTAATTCACCCATTAACCCTTAAAGCCACAAAGCTTCGTTTACTGCTTCAGTTGTAGTTGTGTGTTTTGCTTTTATAGCTAAAAGGGCAACTACATGTTGCAAGGTAGCTTCCAGTTAATAAGGCATCTATTAGACATGAACATATAACTTGTCCATGATCTCCTTCTGTCTAAGTCCACTGCATAATCTGAGTCTACATACCTTGGCAAACCATCACATTTTCCAATGTTCCCTCCCTGGTGATGCCATATACCTACTAACAACACTCAGTACATGTGATATATATTGTCTTGTCAACACCATAACATACATAAGGTAACCAACAACATTTGCATATGGCTCATTTTCCATGTCAAGCTTCTCATCATTTGTTTTTGGACATTGTGAGTTGCTTAATCTGAAATGAGCTACTAAGGGAGTTTGTACAGGTTTGGAATTTAGCATCTTATATATATCAAGCACCCTGGTCAAACATTTCTCTTATACTAGAAACATAAGACCTTTTGTTCTATTTTTCTTAATTTCTACACCCAAAATCTTCTTTGGAAACCCCTACTTCCTTTATGTCAAACTCAAAATTCAGCACCAGCTTCAATTCTTCAATTTCACCTCTTTTTTTACAAGCTATTAACATGCCATCTACATATAAGAGAATATATATGTAAAGATCATCCTTTAACAGCTACTAATACATACAGTAGTCGTAATTACATCTAATGAATCCATGGTAATCATAAATTCATCAAATTTGAGATAACACTGTCTTGGGGATTATTTTAGACCATAAAGTGATTTCTTAAGTAAGCATACATGTACATGCTTCTTAGGATCTTTATAACCTTTAGGTTGAATCATGAATATCTCTTCTTGAATTCTTCCATGTAAAAATGTAGTCTTGACATTAAGTTGATCAAGCTCTATATCTTAAACTATTATCAATGCTAAAAGTACTTTTATTGAAGCATGCAAGACTACTAGAGAGAAAACTTCTATGAAATCAATCCCTTCCTTCTGTGTATAGCCCTTAGCCATAGCCTTGCTTTAAATCTCTTTGGATCAAAGCTTGTCAAGCCTTCTTTGATTCTGAAAATCCACTTGCAACCTACAACTCTTCTGTTTTCCGGAAATTCCCAAGTATCATTCTTGTATAAAGATGACATTTCTTCGTTCATAGCTTCTTGTCATTCTAATTTGAATTGCCTCTGAGTTGCTTCTTTGAAGCTTTTTGGTTCTGCATCATCTATTCCATTTGCAACTACCAATGCATAGCAATAAGATCAGCATATCGATATCTCCTTAGTGGTCTGATTTGTCTTTTACCCCTTTTTCATTTACTAATAACCCTACTTTTGAGGCTGTGATTCTTGTTCTTGTTGTGAAGTTTCATGGTCCCCTGAACTGTTAATGATATCACTAAATCTGCAACTTCATTTATATCATCATGGTTGAGTAATTTCACCTCCAACTGATGCTTATTTGTAGCTCTAGAATCACCCTCTGATGACCCATAAACCAACTTCTTGCTTAGCAATTCTCGTTCATTAAGCACCATATCTCTACTGATTATGCATTTGGGAGGATTCAAATCTGTGCACCAGATTTTATAACCCTTAACTCATTTTGGGTACCTTATGAAGAAACCTTTTAACCCTTAACTCGTTTTGGATATCCTATGAAGAAACCTTTTAAAGCCCTTAGAGCCAGCTTTCCTTGGCTTATATGAGCATAAGTTGGACAACAAATACTCTCAGTTCTACATAGTTTACTAGTTAACCAGTCCACATCTTAAAAGGTGTCTTGAAATCAATGTGATAAAGGGCTTACGTTGACTAGGAAGCAAGCAATTAAAAGTGTTTCAAATTTTTTGTTATTGTTTGGTTGTTTTGTAGTGGAGCCTTTGAAGATTAAATAAGCTATTTTTGTTCCCATTAACACAAGCTCAAATTTTGAAATTTTGGGAATAAATATTGAAAAGTTTATTGAAAATATTAAAATATATAAAATATTCTTTACTTATTTTATGATTTTATTTCATTCATTTTTATAAGATAACTTTTAATAACTTACCTATTTAAGTAATTTTATAATTTTTAATAAAATAACTTTCAATAAGCTAAGGACAAAATTTGGGGGGATATTTTTAGTAGTTCCAAAAACGGCCAACTAGCCATCTGGGAATCAAACTCCCATTACTGATTTCCAAATTATTGTAGGGCACACCAAAATGATTCTCATTCCCACCTTTATGTTAGTAAGCAAACATTTGTTTGATTATGATTCTAAATTCGCACCAGTAATGTCTTTGCCTTTTTTGGTCCTTTCTTTAGGAGCAAAGGGAAAGATGGCCTTAAACACTAAAATTCAGATATGTTAATTCTTAATTATCATAAAACAAGTATGATTTGAATAATGAGGGATATGTACAATCATGTAGAACATGAAAGCTATTAAAAGCTGAAGTTTGGTAATAAAATCTAGTTGTTTGACAAATTTAACTACGGGAGTGGTTTATGGTCTCTTAAACTACCAGATAAGGTCAAGGTTTCTATGTGGAGAGCAGCTAAGAACCTTTTCTGCCTGCAGTGAACTTGTTGAAAAGAAAGAAATTGGTGAGCCCAATTTGTCAGCACTGTAGGAGAGGAGTGGAGACCACAAGCGACACTCGCGTGGAATGTAAACAGGCTCTGAAACTATAGAGACATGCTCATTTAACTATTGCTAGAGGAAACCTGGGTGTGTTGAGTGTGATTCAAGATTTGTCAAAGGATTTAAACAAGGCAGCATTTGAACCGATGGTATTGGGTAGCTTGGAATGCAAGAGACGAATTTGTTTTCGAGAACAAGAAGGTAGATCTTTTGATATTTGTGGCAAAGCCAGAAGCAGTGGTTTGATGCCTACCAAAGAGTAGAAGATCCTGGCCAAGCATATGTTGGCAAGCTCACTAATGGAAAGAAGCTGAAATGGAGCCCCCACCCAATAATGCAATTGATTAATGTTGATGCAGCCACTGATATAGAGAAAAAGTTGGCTAGATTGGGTGCAATAATTAGACTCATATGATAAGGTTTTAGCTGCTGCTGTGGAAAACTCTAAGCTGTGGACAAATACCAGTTATGTAGAAGCTATATTAGTGGAATAGGGATTACAAGTGCCAAAATAAGCAGACTTTGGATCTTCGATTATAGAAACTAAAGTGATGTTTACTTTGTGGATTGGATTGAGAATTCTGGTAAGTGAAAATCTTGGGATTAGAAGTGTGGAGTAGGAGTGGGAGTGGGAGTAGATTGTTTACTTACACTGAAATGAGAGTGGAATAAAAATTAGAATCTTATTTATGTGTTTGCATTGTCTTGGATTGGGAGTGAATTATTTTAAATTATAATTTTACCCTTATTTAAAAAATTATAGTTTTTAGTTACAAAGTTGATAAAAAATATATTTACAAAATAACTCATTTATTTTATTATTAATTTTAATTATATAACTTAATAATTATTATTAATATTCTTGTTATGTAAATCATATTTTTTATTAAGTTTAATTGTAATCATGTAAATTAAAAATTATTGATAAGAACAACACAAATGAAATATTATTATTAATAATATAGTACAAAATTAATATTTTCTTTGAATAAACTATTTATTATTATTAATTATTAATAGTAAATAAATATAATATTATTATATTTTAATAAATATAAATTATATTATACTAATAAAAGGGGTAAAAAAGGAAGAGTTAGAGGTGGATTCCCACTCCCACCTCCTCCCATGGGAGTGGGAAATCTCACTTCACACTCCAAAAGTGGATGGGGCCTACGGAGTGGGACTCCTACTCCCCCCTTTAAACAAATAAGTGAACACTAGAGTTAGAGATGACAAAATCCTCTATAAGTTTGAGGTGAATTTTGAATAATTTTTTGAGGATGGGGTGGGGAATGGGGTAAAAATAATCTCCAAATTCTTAATGGGGTGGATTTGGTTTGGTACTCCCCATCCCACCCCACTCCCACCCTAATCCCCATTATATAAAAATATTTTTTTAATTTTCTTTAATAATTTTTATTTTATCAATTACAATATTAGTTAATAAATTTTCTTTTTATTTTTACATAATATAAATAAGGTATAAATACAAGAAAACTCTATAATATAATTTTTATTCCACCCTAAAACATTATTATGTTTTCTTTTCTCTCTTAAGGTGCTGATCTTTTCAAACATTTTTTAATTTTGATAATATTTCAAGATATCATTTCAAACTTTTAGAGATTTTTTTAAATAGTTTAAATACTTTATAATATAGTGATGATTTTATTTAAGTCGCTAATTTTTAATTTACTGAAATTATTTATCTATACTTATTATAAAATAAGTAAATGGGGAATGAAATAGGGGTGAAGAAAGCATTCCCCACATAGGTATTCTCTATCTTCACCCCACAAAATTTATTGCAGAATAGAGGTGAAAATTTTAATGGGATGGGTAATATGGTAGGCCTCTCCACCCCCACCCCGCCCATTGCCATCTCTAACTGAAGTGTAAGGATTCTATACTTCTCATTCACACTCCTGTAAATAAGCACTATATAAATAAAAAGAAGTAGCTGATTTGCTGAACTGTTAACAAACGAAGCAACAGAACAGAGATATTTTAGTGTATTTAAGCCACCCAAAACCAAAGCATGGATTTTCAGCATATTAAGTTCTGATTGGGTCTTAGATCCTATAATACTTAGCTCATGTATCAGCTTAGTTAAGCTTTCGGAAAGAATGATTCGGCTATATGGTTCGAAACAACATCTACTGAAATCTTAGATTTACTGTCAATGAAAGTATCCTTTTAAAAAAAATAATAATAAATAAATAATAAATAAATAATTTAATTGTTTTGGAGGAGTGTGTTGATTGATTGATGAAAAATCAATCAATGGAGGTTAAAGTGGTAATTCAACTATAATAAATATAAAAATAAAAATAAAAAGGTCGGCATATTTGGAAATCGGTACCCAAAAGATAAAATGATGTATAAACAGGCCACACTTAAGTGGAATGATTCAGTACTCCTTGTCAACATAAATCGAAAGTGACTGGTTAGTTACAGTTGCTAAGATCTATCAAAACTTCAATTTCAATATTAAATTAACTAGTAATTGAGCTTAATACAATTATGATATTATTATATAATATTTGCTAAAAGACTTTTGACTTTCTTGAATAATTCCATGTGAATAAAGAAGCCATATCAAACACCTCATCTTTCTTTAGTGCAACAAACGAACGAACGAACAAACGAACAAACGAACAAACGCACAAAAGCGCACACTCCACCAGCCCCAACACAACAGCCACAATATCTCTCTCTTTGTCTGAATTTGATTTTCTTTCAGCATCCTCTTCATCATTTGTAATAACAATAACATAAAGAAGCTCCAAGCCAAGGATCTTGTCTCTTCTCTTTTCATCTATCTGTAAGCTTTCTCAATCTAACTCTAGCGCTGCAAATTTCAATTTAGCTTGCGTGTCTGTGATTTTTTTTTCAATTTTAAATCCAGATTTTTAAACCCTGATGAAATTGAATGCTCTATATATTCATAGGAAAATTGCCCCAGTTTTTCCTGTACCTGGGATTTTTATTTTGTTTCTAGAAATTTGAAGTAAAAATAAAATAAAATAAAATAAAAGTAGCGTTAAAGAAACGCGTGGAAGTAGCTGGACGTCTCGTTCGTAGAGTTGTTTCGTCTCTACAGTCAATTTTCGCGGGGATTATTTATGTCATTTAGTTCACCTGGGCCTCATAAGTCCCACGCGCTTTTGGTCCGCGTGAATACTACGCTTCCCCTTCAAACTTCGGTTGCGGCCATGTTTAATTCAGACATTTTTATTTTCATTTTTTTGGGTTAATTTGGGAAAAAGGGTATCTGTACCTTGGCTTGGTTCAGTTTCTTTTGCTGAAAATGATAATGGCAGGATTTAGCTATCCAGTACAAACTAACAATATTTGTAACATATAGCATCTAATCAGCATAACCAAATGTTAATAATATAATGTTAGTGGAAATAAGAGTTTTGTTGCATTTAGAAAAATCTGTTTCATAAGTTGTTATTTGTTGTACAGGATCCGTAGCATTCCTGTGAATTATAGTTTCTTTTTTGTGTTAAGCTAATGTGGTGGTTTGTGTAACTTGATTTTGGGTATGATATTTATATATATAAACTGAAAATTATTATTATCTTTTCTTTTTTGGGTCTCTTTATGTAGGTAACCTTGTTGAATTAGCTCTCAATTTTCAGCGACTCATTTGATGGCTGCATCTTTGGTAAGAATTGAATCTGCATCATTTATCCTAATTAAACGTGTAACTATTTCTATTGTTAAAGAATTCTAAGCAGCGGGTTGTGTTTAGAAAGATGGATGTTTCCATTTTGTCTTCGCTTTTTCATCTTTTACATTTTTTTATACAGAGGATGTGCATGTATTTTTTTAACATAATTCATGGAATGGCGGGCATTATGAGCTAGATTTTATCTAGGTATAGACATATATGAAATTTTGATTGTGTTCACAATTAGATAGATGCTTATTGAAACACAGTCGAGCAAATGAATTGCCAGTGGATCATGGGAAATCCTGGATTATGGCTGGCTTGAGAGAATTAGAGACTCTAGGCAAATTTAATTATGGCCCTTTAGTATTTAATGCTAAAATAAAATTACTGGTAAAAATTTATAGATTCCATATTTCATTTAGATCTTTTTCTTCTTGCTTCTTAATATGCAAATGATTAAAATTTATATATTTATTTTTCAAAAAATTAAAAAAAAGTGTATATACAAGGATTAGGTATGACATATTTGAACTATAGTTCTTATTTTCATGAGATTTACAAATGAACAACCTTAATTTATATGTGCACATTATTAAGAAGGTTCAATTTTGAAGACTGCATCGGGACAGTATAGCTTATAAAGTTATATTTAGTAAGATTAAAATATTACTATATTTTTAGTCAAACATTAATGAAGTTCTATTATTTTAAAATTGGGATCTTGGTACTGACTTAATGGTTTATAATTTTTAGAAAAAGAAGAAACAATATAGGCATTGTTGATATTAAATAGAGGCATCAGGAAATCCTGATAAGGCTTTACTTGAATTTTATTTAAAAATTTCAACTTACATAGTTATCGGTGAATTTTTCAAATGCTTTATTATTTACTTTGGTCAACTTACCATTTGAAAATCAGTTAATATTAGTATTATCTGGCTGTTCCTTTTTCCAGGGTCACGCAAAAATGAAGAGGATGGAGTCAAGAAAGTCACATTCTTGGTGGTGGGATAGCCACATCAGCCCCAAAAATTCTAAGTGGCTTGCAGAGAATCTTGACGGTAAGCATTTATTTGAGTATGCAGTTACTTGGATGTCTTATTTGCTACAAAGTGATGTACAATAGATTTTAGTTACTCAGTGATTTAGAGTAGATTTTAACCTCTTTTTTCATATATTGTATTTTTTTATTTTTACTTTATTGCCCTTGCATGATTTTTACTGAATGATTCCTCCTATATACAAAACTCTTATCTTGTTTAGGGATATTGTTTCATTTGCTATTTGGGGAAATATCTGTCTAATGGGTCTTAGGTTTTTTGTCTTATATTTGACCGGCTTAAGGATATTATTTTACATTCTGATAGTGGCAGGTTGAAAGGTGTAAAGTGGTACACTGTTGGATAATATTAGTCACATTTTTTATTTAAAACCTTTATATACTCAGTCTTGTATTGGCATTGCCTAATTCCAATACCGGAGTTATTCGGACGTGATTGGATTTCTCAAGCTATAAATTTGAAATTATAAGAGTTTAGTGCTCTATTATTTGGACCACCAAACTGTCCAACAGTTAATCATTTGAATTACCAAACATTGAAGAATTAAGAGTTTCCTAACAAGAGTTGACACTACAGCCATTTGAATGACCAAAATGCCGAACTGGAAACTGACCAAGCGTTTTCTAACTTCAGAGATGGACCAGAGCGTCAAAAGGATGCTGAAACTGATTGAAGAGGATGGAGATTCATTTGCTAAAAAGGCTGAGATGTATTATCAAAAGAGGCCAGAATTAATATCTCATGTCGAAGAATTCTACCGCATGTACAGGTCTCTGGCTGAGCGTTATGATCATGTAACAGGAGAATTGAGGAAAAATATTCCGTCAGACCTCCAATCGCAGGGCTCAGGCATTTCTGATATCAGCTCCGAACTGCCTTCGATGTGCCCCTCTCCTGACCAAAGGCCAAGCCGTCGAAAATCTGGCCCCAGAGCTGCTGGTTTTGATTTCTTCCTTGGTTCTGCTGGAAGCAGTGCTGAATTTCACCCGAAAGAAGGAGATGAATCGTTTTCCATATCCGACTCTGAGACAGAATCTGATAGCTCCTCAGTCAACAATTACTCGGGTTTTGTAGGGAATGGTGGTGATCAAGGGCTGCAGAGGAAAATCATTGAATTGGAGACAGAGCTTCGTGAAGCAAAAGAGAAACTCCATTCGCAGGAGGAAAGGAATGTAGATGGATCTAAGAAAGGTGCAAAAAATGAGAATTCTGAAGCTCTTTTTGCTACAATTGCAGGATATGAGAAAGAACTGAGACTTGCTAATGAAAAGGTACGGCTTTCAAATGAAGAAATTTTGAGGTTGAAGTTTGAACTTCAAAAATATAATTCGTCAGAAATGAATAACCATTCACAGGCTGAGTTTGGATTGCCAGCAGAGATAAATGTGAACACATGGGATGCAGAGCTTCAAGAAGGGATTAATGGGTTGGAAATGCCAACTTTAGATCTGGATAACAAGGCCATTATGGAAGAGCTAAGAATCACAAAAGAGAAACTTAAGCTCTCAAAAGCAGAAATTGCTAGTTTGAAACATGAAGTTGAGAGCAATGGATCCGAGAAAATCCAAACTTTGCAAAATCAACTTCAATTGGCTCAGAAAGATGTTGGGACATGGAAATCTAAGCTGAACTCAGAGAGAAAAGAGGTTTCCAAGCTGCAAGAAAGAATTAAGAGTTTAAAAACTAGTTTGTCAGACCGTGATCACGAAGTTAGAGATTTGAAAATGGCAGTGTCAGATGCTGAACAGAAGATTTTCCCCGAAAAGGCACAGATTAAGGCTGAAATATCGGGATTATATGATGAAAAGGCTTGCATGGTGGAGCAGCTAAGAGAATGGGAATCACGTGGAAGGTCTCTAGAGGATGAGCTTCGAATAATCAAGACTCAGAAAGCTGAATTGGAGGAAAGAATAGTTGGTGAAATTGAGCAGTTAAAAGCAAGCATTGCAGAGAGAGACAATCATATAGAAAATCTAAACGGAAGCCTAGATAGTTTAAAGGCTGAGAGAGACAGGCTTAAATCTGATGTGATTTCCAGAGATGATTGTATGGATCAAATGGAAAAGCATTTGCAGCAGCTACATATGGAACATATGGAGCTAATCAAGGGTGCTGAAGATGCTCATAGAATGGTAGGGGAATTGAAATCGAAAGCTAAGGAGCTGGAGGAAGAGATCGAGAAACAGAAAGTTATGATCTTGGAAGGAGCAGAGGAGAAACGAGAAGCCATACGGCAGCTGTGTTTCTCACTTGAGCATTATAGAAGTGGCTATATTAGTCTTCGGAAGGCAGTCATAGGACACAAAGGAGTTGCAGTTTTGACATCATGTTGATATTGTTTCATTGATTGAATGTATGTATGTTGATGCCGTCCCTTTTTCCTTTTTAATAATTTAGGTTGTTAGTTGCCAAATAATTTGCTAGTAACTATATGGCTTGCGTCTTTTGATCTTTGTTTTGTAGCTTGTGTCTTTTGATCTTTGTTCTGTTTCAACGAAGAAGATAAATGCATGAACACGAAGGAAAATAAAAGTTGAATATATTTTTTTTTTAATCTTTGGTGCAAAATGTGAATTTACGAACTCAAATTCGAGCTTTATTTATTTTTTGCAAAATTTCTTACTGGTAAATGTTACAGATCCAAATTTGCCACTAATAATTCATCATGAAATCAAGACGGAAAAAAATTTATGCGAGCTTGTACCGACCACTGGTTGCTGGGACCTTAATAAAGTTGAAAACATCATTTCGAATTCTCACAAGATTTTTTCTTTTTTTCACAAAAGATGTGGGACAATTGTAGATTTTTCCCCAAGTGTTCAGTAAAAATAATTTCCAGACTGCTACAGTTGATTTTTAGGATAAACTCTAGATTGTAACCAGTCCACAAAAAAGGTTTTTCTGCAAAATTTTCAATCCACATCAACTTTCAACAGACACGAATATTAATTTCAATGTGTTGACTACGCAATTCTATGCCAGAAATTTGAGCAAATTTTGTATTTAATCCTTTTTTTCTGTATTTTTATTTGAAAAAAATTGGGTCATTTAAGTTCAAAATGAAATAAGAGTAGCCAACCTGGACATGTAGAACCCAAAACAAGAATTTCATCGACCTAAAAATTCTTATCAGCTTGTTCCGGCATTGGAATGCATGAATTCAAGAGTCTCCCCCATTGGCTATATACTCTACATTGGGGAAATTGTCTTTTAAATTTTGCAATTTCAGTCTATTACGAAAGATTGTTCCAAATGAACAGGAAGAAGTGGTGAATACTTGACCACCATTATATCCACACCAAATAACGTGTCAAAGAACTCATCAAATGCTTTTGCACCACACCTCAGTGCCCAAAAATGTCCATTAAAAAAAAATAATACGAGAATGTGGCGAGGGTGAGAATTTTTAAAACCTTTGATAGGCTTCATGCCAACATCATTACTGAAATTAAAATCAAATTATCTTGACTGACACAGAACTGTGAACTGTAGTGGATCTATTACACATAACCTTAGTGAGAAAGTATCTGTCACAAATATTTCATTCCAGTATGATATGGTTACGGGAGGACTTCTGAAAATATACAATCTGTAACCTCTGAGCCAATTCTACAAACACCAATGACATTAACTAGTTTGTTTCTTCCCATTACTAAATACATTGATGTTATAAAGGAACAATAATGCAACGTGAACAACTTACAATAACTTTGTCATCAATGGCACACCATGAATGATCACAAAGCCAGATGCTTAAAAATTTACATCGATGAACACTGCAAGTGAGAGAGAGAGAGAGAGAGAGATGCCTCAATGTTCTAGCTTCTCAGACAGATTTGCTGAAATTAGGAAACCAACAATATAAAAAATAAATGCAAAATAATCTAACCTGTGAATTTTGGAGCCTAAAACACAGATCACTGTCAACTTTCTGGTGAAACCAAAGGGAATTTTGTCAGTCATCCCAAGCACTATCTGCTGCACCCTCCCTTTTCATGTTTGAAGCTGCAATCATGAACCTATACTTGTCTTCAATGTTTACTGACGGTCCCATCATCGAGAGCTTGGACATTGCAACCGTTGCTCCTTTTTGTGCAGCTGCTGCTTCCCTCTCCTTCCTTCTGGCAACCTGAAAGCAAATCGCACCGAGCTTACTAAACAAGGAAAGAAAACAGAAAGTGAAACCCTTCAAAATAAAAGCTTTTAATCAATTGACCTCCTTATTCCTCACGTGGCAAAAGAAGAGTAAAAGTATAACTGAACAAAGACAGCAGGCAAAAAGATTTTGGTCATCTATAGAATTATTATTATGTTAAAAATCTGTACCTTCCCAGTTGCAAATGCCACATCATTTCCAGATTCAGCATTTACGATTGTTTTCTTTATTTGCGCCACAAGGAGCTAGAATAGATAGTCACACCAACATAAAAAATTTAAAGTGTCATATCTACACATTGAAGGGAGAATTAGGACTGTCAAGAAAATCAAAATTTGAATTAACAGTACCATATCCCGATCTGTGTAAAAAGAAGTAGCTTGTCCCATTGATCCACCACGCCCAGTCCTTCCAATCCGGTGCACATAATCTTCCATAGTCTATAATTAAGGCAACCACAACTGAAGCTTCAGATTTTTGTCAAAAGATTTTATATCAAATGAACAGTCAAGGCTAATGAGATGCTACAAATTAGAAAGAAAGACTTCACGACCACCCCCAGGCAAGGTCTTAGTCATGGCTAACCACAAGCTAAAATCTACATTCATGATATTCTGGTCAAGAAGATCGCAAACAAAAAAATTGTGATTGCTAAAATTAAACAGAATTCAAATTTGTTCATGTCACCATCTAAATTAGTGGTGACATTAAAACTGGTTATGCACAAGCTTTCACTTGCAGCCAAAAGTACCTTTGGCAGGTCTAGATTAACAACATGAGCAACTCCCATGACATCCAGACCACGAGATGCAACATCTGTGGCAACCTGCAAGTAGGAGTCTCAGTTACCTAAAAATATGGAAAGAAAAGCTAGGAAGGCTAAAATGTATTCAACAGAAACCAGAAACATAACAGTGGAACCTTGGGAAAGGAAAACAAAGGGTGCAGTGTAGGTTCAATCATAAGCCACGCATAACACTTGGGAAACTATTACTTAACGAAATCACACTATGTCTCAACAATATACAATTTCACAACAACATCAGGCCTTATAGACAGTTATAAATAAAAATGACATTTAAGATGGAATGCCTCAAAAGTTACTGAAACACTGTAAGAGTTAGTGCATCCAAAGCCAATCAATTAGCTTCAACTTAATTTATTTGGCATTCGAACACCACAATTAACAATTGACAATAAAATTATTAACATAAAATACTTCATGAACAACAGTAAAAACATTGGATCCCTCTCATTTCAACTGGAGGTGATAGATTTAAATCATTTGGTATTCTTTAATAGGCTACTTTAAGGTGCAGAATTTCAAATATTACGTAGAATCAACCACAGCCATGCAAATACCATGGGACATCCAAAGGGATCTCAAAATTTTTCAAATAACGTAACATAATCAGACAACATTTTCCATAGTAAAAACATATTATTATGTAAATTAAGAATGCGGATAGATGGCAATAACACATCACACATAGAGGGCACTAACAAATCACGATTAAACATTAAGATCAGTCATCATACTTTTAGAGCAAACATAGAAGGTTCACGGCAATTTATATGAGAATACCAAAATATTAGTAGAGCCATTTCTAAAGTCACGTAGAGCAGACTCCCTGTCACTCTGACTACGGCCACCATGAAGAGCAACGGCATGTAAACCCTCTGCCACCAGTGCTTCAGAAACCTCATCACACCTTGTCTACAATGTAGATCACATTCAAGTATTAAAACTTTCTACAAAGACTTGCAAGATGAAATAAGATTATAAAAACAGATATATCATAAACAAGAAAAGAAAAATGCAACATCATTTCCAAGGTTTCTTTTCCAATTTTCCTTGTTGCCTCAACTATATCAGTCACGCTTGTAGTCAAATGCAAAAACAACCTAATAAGCTATCTCATTGTAATTTTGACCACACACACTAAATCTGAACTGCTCCAGAACATTAACAAACATTATAGGACAAGCTTAGAATAGAGAGGCCATCATAGATAGAGATCACAAGTATAGGATAAATTATTTTGAAATTGAAATGTGCATGGCTAGGAACCTATCTAAAAAAGTAAGCTTTACTATCTGGCAAAACATTAGTGCATATGTGTCAAATACCATTAAGCTTAAAACAGAACAATACATTAATCTTTTACATATGAAATATTGCAACTTGGAATCCTAAAATGATGAATATGACAATAATCATACTGATATTACTGATGAATATAGAACATATTGTACCTTCCTTTCCACAAAAACAATGGTCAAAGGAAAGGGATGACAGGACTTTTCAGCCTGTAAAGCCTCCTCCACAAGCAAAGCAAGTAGTCGATCAATCTGCAATAGATAAAATGCTATCTCACATTATAGCCAACAATTCCAGCAGTAAAAGAATCAGATGCACTAAAACATAAAGGGAAAAAATGATAAAAACTGTACTACCCAAGATATAATGATAGATTTCATGTATAGTTCCAAAGAATAGATATTATATGAGGTCAAATACTAATATTATTCACCAACTTAAGCTTTTGCCACTAATATTCTCCCGTCAAGAATCAAAACCAACTTTTAAACCACCAAGCTCTTGATAAACCACAGTGCATAGATAACACACCTTTTCATTCTCAGAAACCTTTTGCAAAATCTGAATAACATTTGCTGTTGGGTTGCTTACTTTACCCACCTTAACTTGCACAGGGTCAGTTAGATACTCCTGAAATCCAAAACAAGAATAGAGTATATGTGATAATCATTTGTGATAAGATATTACAAACAACAGAGAGTATCACAAAAAATTCTAATCTTATTTTGATAAAAAACTCAAAAATGTATTAATGAAGAAGATTTAAAACAGACAGTGGACCGGCTGTCCATTAAGAGACCAGAACTAGGACTATTTGTGCTACACAAAAGTATACCCAATCACCCCTATACAAGGCTAGAAAGAATTACAATTCCCTATCTCAAAACCCCATCCCAGTTTAGATGTATGAAGAAAAAGGATGAATCTTGGAACTCCGTAGAAACTGAAGCCCAAAGTGAAGCAAGAAGACGAACGCTATCCCACAGTTCTTCAGCATTATCTGCACTTTTCCCCTAAAAAATACGAACATTTCTTTCCTCCCATATTATCTAAAACAGTGCTGCCACTGCACATTTCCAAAGAGTTTTAGTCCTTGTTCCTGTACCAGAAAATTCTAATTCCTTTACAGATTTTTACTAAGTACCAACAAAAAATAAACACCCCAAACTTTTCATTCATAATTAGGACAGAATTTCTCGGCTCTGACAGAAATATGAATTCTTTGGTGCTTATATGATCACTAGAAAGATTTGAAAATCCATAAATTCTAGATCAGGAAACCATACTCTGTCGGTTTCCCAACATAGGAGGGATATATGCAAGTACTAACATATATAAAGTACACCTAATATTCATTAGCATTAACCATTATCAAACACCATTCTTTAAAAGCTAAAATAGAGCATGTAAGAACTACAGTCAAAGATATTATACCAAATGAACTGATTAAATCAATTGGTGGTCTCAAAATAATGGTTCGCCATCACCAGACTATATTTCAGCATAGTATTCAAGTGACAAAATAAAAATAATACACATGCGCACACACACACACACAGAGACACATAGAGAGAGAGAGAGAGAGAGAGAGAGAGAGAGAGAGAGAGAATTCAGTGTAACGACAGATTAGTTAAATAAAATTGTAGTACAATTTGATATGGTCAACCTGAATCTGAAGGAATCTTAGATCAAGTTGTCAAAAGAGTATTTCCAAGCCACAACGGGACAAGGCCAAAAAATTAGCTCAAAGACAACCTTCAGGTTTCATGCAGCCGAAAGTATAATCACCTCATTAAAATGATATGTGAATCAGATAGCAAAACTAGCCCTTATTTCATGCCTTTTCCTGCTCATTTTAATGTATTATTCATTAATGAAACTAAAATACTGATTGACGCATATCGAGCACATATTGATAACAATTCAAGGACTAGGAATGTATATAGATGATTGGTAATTTGAATAGCCTTTCCAGAAATGTTTTCAGATGATACCACTTTCCTTCTTTAAGGGATAAAAGGGATGTGGGGAATTAATAAGAGACCTAACCTGTGCTAAAGCTTCAATCTCCACAGGCATGGTCGCACTAAACAGCAAAGTTTGATGTTTATCTGGAAGATTCTGCATTACCTGTAATCAGCATCAGAAAGTGCAATATTTCAAGTCAGAGAACATAAATGAAGAATGCACGAGGAGAGGATATCATGATATTGTGCTGTGACCATATTAATGGTCACCCTTACCAAAAAGTCATAGAACAAGCACATCAATGAAAGATAAGTTTATGAAGAAATTTTACACAAAAATTGAAAAGTTGATATACATCATAAAGAAGCATGAAAAGACGAAGAAAAATACATAGATGATTATGTTCATAGCTCCCTCACATGTTTCACATCAATCACTCCGTTTAAATATGTTGTTGGCTTTACCCACCCCTTTTCCTTGTTTCCCAGGAACAATTACACCAAAAAGAAAACTTGTGGAGCCAAAAGAAGAGAGCTGAACAGGTTCATGGAATTTAGAAAAGAGAAGTGGACAAAAAGAGCCAAACCATATAAACTTAAACAGATGCTCTATGCCTGCTCAAAGGTGTGTGAGCACACCTACAACTGCATGTGCGAATCTGAGTGTGCGCATCAAACAAGAATAGTAAGATGGGGAGTCCATGTACCTCCCTTATCTGTGGTTCAAACCCCATATCAAGCATTCTGTCTGCTTCATCTAGAACAACGAACGAAACTCTAGAAAGAGAAGTGTTTCCTTGTTGCAAATGATCAAGAAATCTTCCAGGAGTAGCAACCACTATGGAGACCCCTCCTCGTAGCTCAGACCTCTGTCAAAGTCACCAGTAACAAAAGGAAATTAGTAAGCATTAACATAAACAAATAAAAAGAGTTGAATCATTTAACAGAAGATCAAAGCTTCAGACCTTTATTCCTGGTTTACAATTTGGCGGGGTGGGGGGGGGGGGTGTGGGGGGTGGGGTGGGGGGGTTTAAAAAGAGGTTCAGACAGGAATCCAGGCATACCAAATATAAACAGTAGTACTTTTTTCTGTGCCTCTAACAAAAGATATACCACTTTCAGACATGGAGAAGTCAACCAACCTATCTCGGCCACTAGACCTATGGAATTTATTTTTATTCGTCTTTTCTGACTCCTAGAAAGTTCTCAACCCTACAGCCTTCCATAATCAGGACACTTACAGAACATTGGCAAGAAGTCTCAGGGTTTCATAACCCCGACATTTATGTTACAAAAAAAGGTCTTAACCAGCTCGGTTGAGAATTTAACCGGTCATTAAAGCTTAAAAATAAATAAATAAATAAAAATGAAATTATCAAGCCAAAAATAGTCACCTGTTCAGCAATGTTTGTTCCACCCACTACAATTGCAGTTTTGAAGGAATCAATAGATCGACTAAAAGATTTAACCTGTATATAGATATCATGTCAAGATGATAACACAGAAAAAGAATTAGCAGCAACTTCAGCATGAGAACATACCGCTCATAGGGTACAGAAATATAATATGCAAGCAGTAATATGAAGAATCCTATATAAATGGTTCTTAGATAGACTATGCAGAGATCTAAAATCCAAAAAGATGTACGGAAATATGTGCTCAAGTTGAGGAAAGAAGCAAGTCAAGTATGACAATAGCAAAAGATACTTGAAAGTAGTTGACAGCAGAATAAACTGTATCAGGTTTAAAATAAACTAAACATCACACAGTTAAACATATGGAACTCTTAGCTGAACGGTAGAGAGAGAGACAAATATATATTATTCATACAGATTCCCTTTCAAATTTGATTCCAAAATGGCCCAAAGAACCCTCAACTGTTAATATGCTGTTTCAGCACAGTAATACATAGAAAAATAAATGCAGGTAAAATTTAACAGTTAAACAAACCAGCTATTTCCAAAACAATCACTAAACATTCATAAGTACGTTCGTGAACACAGTAGCTGATTCCTACTTCTTTTTCTATTTGTTGGGCAAGCTCTCTGGTAGGAGCCAACACCAATGCCAAGGGTCCATCACCGCGTCCAACAGGTGTTTGAGCCACACAGTGCTGCATGTTTATATTAGAAAATACAAACATGAAAAGAAATTTCTATCATAAGTAGGAAATAAAAAGGTTAAAACATCCATACAGCCAAAAGGAGAAAATAGTCGATTACAAAAGGGACTCGCTTATTGACCTGAATCATAGGAATGGTGAATGCTGCAGTTTTGCCGCTGCCAGTTTCAGCGCAACCCAATAGATCCCTTCCACTGAGAGCTACAGGCATAGCCTGAGCCTGAATAGAAGTTGGCCTCGTATATTCATGAAACTCAATATCCTTCATGATGCTCGTATGTAAACACTAAAAATATACAAAGTCCAAACATTTTATAAGCTGCTGACAACCATTGAAAAGTCACCAACCAAATGCTGATTAACGGATTATCCAATTGTTTACATTAAAAGACAATACCATGTCAGCAAAAGATTCAATAGGTGCAGGCGCAGGAACAGAGCCTGAAGCGAAGGTAACATCCACGTTAAGCCGCAAACGAACCTCCTCAATCTGTAAGATAAAAATAATACTCTCATCACATGCAGTTTCAAAACAAAACATACCAAATGTTGGCTAAACAAACTAAATCATAATATTTAAATTTTCTTTTTTTAAAATTAACTTAAAAGCTTCAGTGAGTAATCTATTAAACAGAAAAAAAGGACAAAAATGAATGAGGTACCTGTTCAGGATTGAAGCGGAGAACGCGGTCTGATGGGTTCCAGTTATTGAAAACGGGTTGGGGTACGGGGTGAGATGCGTAGCTCCGGCGACACGTGGTATTGGAGTTGGAGTTGGAGAAGTTGGGGAGGGATTTTGAAGAGAAAGAGAGCTTCGTCGTCAGGTCAGAGTCTAGGGTTACTACTGAGGAGGAGGATGACGATGATGAAGAAGAAGAAACTTTGCTCAGTGAGTTGAAGCTCGAGGTTCTCAGGTGTGGTGGCACATACGACATCGTTTCACCGTCGAGATAGATTACTGAGTCGTCACTTCGTTTTTGAGAGGTTTTAGAGTATATGGATTGGCGGTATGGTTGTGATAGTGTCAGACTCAGTGAGGCATTTTGTGATTTTACTGAAATTCAGTCTTTTCAACACTTTAAAATAAAATTCTTTTTAAAAATATAGGTAGTCCAAGTTAATTTAAGGGAGTTTTTATCTTGTAGCTGTTTACAACAGTTATAAAAATAATATAAACAGTATTTATATGTGGTATTATTTATGTTATTTTTATAATTATTGTAATTTATAATAACTGTAAGATAATAAAATCTTTAATTTTAATTTATTTATCATTTAAAAAACAAAAAGTAAAAAATAAAAATAAAACGTTGCAGACTATAGAGTTAGCATCAGAAATAAAGTTGGGGGCCGGGTGGGTGTGGAGGAGGGAAATATCAGAGATACGCCTTTAAATATAAATCACTTTATTTATAATAGTCTATGTGGTTACTTTTGACAAGTTACTCGTGCTAATTGGGAAGAGCAAATGGAGTCTGCTTAATAGGAAAGCAAAACGATAAAGGCCCCGAGGAATAGTTGCAAACCGAAGGCACCGAATTACAAAAATTTTTAAGTTCTTAACTCATTATTCATTTACACCCTTAGCCTATTAAGTTATTTAATTTTTCTCCTTGCCTTAACACGAACTGATACTAAAGTATGGTTATGAATAGAATATAATATCTCTTCTGAAAAGAAAGAAATAATTCCATTAACATCAAGATAAAACAATTCTCAAGAATAACTACATAGGTGTGGTGGAAAATCATCCATCCAAACATAAGAATTCCTATAATAGACAGAATATTTTACTAATGCCTCTGCTGCTGTATTACAGACTCTTGAGATATGTTAAACTTGGAATTTGTACTTTGGAGAAAGTAAGTTCTTTGCTTCAGAAATGAGTCAAAACAACTCAGTGCGAGTACTAAGTCAATCTAACACAAATTGAATTATACGAAGTGAATCTGACTCAACTATTAGTGGAGATAAACCAACTTTCCTAACAAGTCGTAATTCAAAGCATAAGGCCTTAGACTCAAAATCAACATCAGCAGAAAAAACACCTTGAGCCATTCCTACAGCTATCACCAAAACATCATGGCCTCGCACAACAACACCATATCCGACAACTCCCTTATTTGCATCCGCTGCTGCATCAACATTCAATTTCATCCGATCCACAGGTGGCGGCTCCCACTTCACACTCCCCTGCTTATCAATACTCTACTTACACTCAACACTATTGATACCCTTACTGGGAAAAGAGTCCAAAATCCTTTGAGCCCGTGCACAAATATTTGGTGACCCACTATATTGACCCCTAAACACCATATTGTTTCGTACCCCCCAAATACACCACATAGCCATCACCATTAAGCGTAACTCAGTTATAGATAATGTAGACACAGCATACTTAAAACCAAATCAACAAAAATTATATCCGGGCAAACCCCACGTGCAAAAGCACAATGAAATAAAGCATGGACAAAGGTCTCATAAAAAGAGCCACACAAACTACAACAAGCATCAGACAATACCTTTTGATTTGCGAGATTAACCTTTGTTGGAAGTACATCGTGCAGAACACGCCAAAGAAAAATCTTAACTTTTGGGGGCACCTGCAAAGTCCAAATGAAGTTCCAACCCTTTGATACCCAACCGGCATTCCTGAAGCTGGTGAATCCTTAAGCTGCGTAGCCAGATGATACCCTAATTTTACAGTGTACATTCCACAATTATCAAAATGCCAAAACATTGCATCATCTATAGGCTCAAAAGGAAGCTTAAATTTTAAAATCAATTCAACATCATCAGGTAAAAGATGCTCATGCAATCGTGCCACATGCCAACCATTCCCAAGATCAGGCAAATAATCTATTGTTGTTTTTAGTGGTAGCAAAACTGGTGATATAGGCCTAAAAGTACTTGGTCTTGGAAGCCAATTACTATCATATATATTAATATTATGACCATTGCCTACACCCTAACGAAGACCCCGCTGTAGTAGTTCTCGTCCCCAAAAGATTCTCTGTCATATGTAAGAAGGATTTGAGCCTAATTCTACTTGGAGAAATGAGCTCTGCCGAAAATATCTAACTCGCAACACCTTTGTAACCAACAAATCATCATAAAGTAATAACCACCACCCTTGCTTAGCCAACATGGATACAGACAAGATCTCAAATCCTAAGAGCCCCCTAACTTCTTTAGCTGACTCATTTTCCTCCACCCCATCCAGTGAATGCGCCGCCGGTGTTCATTTGAACCCCACCAGAAAGCATTGAATTGCTGTTGAAAAACATCACATAAAAACCCTAGTAAACGGAAAACACTCATAGTATATCAGGGAATAGCTTGAGCAACCGCCTTAATTAAGACTTCCTTCCCTCCACAAGAGAAAATTTTGCCCTGCCAACCTGCCAGTTTCTTAGCAACCCAAACTTTCCATTCATGGAAAAAATACCAGCGATTCCTACTAACCATAATAGGGAGTCTCGAATATCTTTCATAAATAGGAACCTCAGTAGGCCCAAACAAAGTTGTTATCTCGTGCCAAACATTTTAAGCCACATTTGGACTGAAAAGAATAGAAGATTTATTATAATTAAAAATTTGCTCCTATGCTATAGAATAGCAATCATAAATACTCGTTAAGCGACAGCAATCCACGAAAGAAGCTCGACAAAATACAAGACTATTGTCTGCAAATAGAAGGTTGGAAATAAATAAATCAGAAGCAAACCGTGCCCCATGAATGGCCTTAACAGATTTAGCAGCATGTATTAAAATGGAAAAAACTTCAGCACATAGAATAAATAAATAGGGTGATAGAAGACACCCTTGCCTCAAGCCCCGTTCAAGCCAACATAAACCCTACACTTCGCCATTTATATTAAAAGAAAATGTAACTGTAGTAACACATGTCATAATCACCTTATCCACTGCTTAGAAAAACCTAAATGATGCATCACTAGTTTTAAAAAACCCCATTCCACTCCATCGTATACCTTACTAACATCCCAATTCATTGCCACTAAACCATTTTTTTAAGATTTACAAGACAACGACTTGTGCAAACATTCATACCCAACTATAACGTTGTCAGTAATTAACCTGTCTGGAATAAAAGCACTCTGGTTTTGTGAAATGACAGAGCCCAAAACTGACTTCAATCTGTTTGCGATAACCTTGGCAATAATGCGATAAACAACATTATATAAACTAAGTTGTTTGAAATCAGCTACCTTAGTTGGAGAGTGTACATTTGGTATTAATACCACAACTGTATGATTTAAATCACCAAGAGGAGAACGATTATTTAAAACAAAAAGGCAAGTAGAAATAACCTGAGGACCAACCACTCCCCAGCAGTCTTGGAAGAAAGCGGAGGGTAGGCCATTCAATCTCGGAGCCTTAGTCGGGTGCATTTGCATCACAGCCTGATGAACCTCATCCCTAGAGAATGGTAACATCAACTACCTATTTATATCATTTGTAACCCGTACAGGCACATGTTCTAAAGCTGATACCCATTGTTGATCAATTGGATTTGATGATGAAAACAACTTTATAAAATACTATTAAATGATTCTTCCCATCTCAGCCACATCTGTAACCATCTGACCCTCGTTGTCTACCAGTCCCCTTATCTAATTTTGTCGTCGCCTCATTGAAGCAAAAGAGTGAAAAAAAAAATCGTGTATTCTTATCCTCTTCCCTCATCCATGATACATGGGCCTTTTGCTTCTAATATAACTCCTCTTCGTGAAGTAATCCATCAAGCTCTTTTTCTAACCGCCTAAGCCCAATAGCATCAATATAATGTGAATAAGTTTGCACCGAATCCTAACTATCAAGATTTAAGGGATTTAGAAACCACGTTCTAGAACCATTTAGACTAAAACCTCTACAAAAAAAATCCCTAGGAGAATGAATAAAGGGGGTAAGGTCCATTCTTCTTCTGTATTTTTTTGATTTGGTACTTGCTGATCATTAGCTCACAGATTATTCTGCTCATAAATTATATGTTCATAGTCGAAGGATTTTCTTGGAGATTAACAAGCTACTTCCCCACCGAACAAATTTAATGGTGATGCAGGGGTTTGGTATCAATTCGCTAACTGATTTGACTAGATTTCAGTGTCAACAATGGGCACCATCTGTGGGGATCGGTACGGAAAGCCATAAAAGTTGGTGAAACCTATCGCATGGGAAAAATGAGGGCATAGAAAATTTTTGTTGATATTAAGCTCAAAAGAATGCTGCCCAGAGGTCGATAAGAAAAATCCAAGTATGGCTGTGGGGTAAGAGGTATTCGTTAAAATGCCTGAAGGGATATGGATGTTCAAAAGTCATTTTGTTGCTAACTACACTACACATACTACACATATGCTTGAGAGAATGCTGCCCAGAAGCCAAGGACTAAAATCTAGAGCATAATATCAGATTTGTTGATGAGACTGGCCATGGACCCAAAGGGAAACATTGATGCTAATGTTGCATGCTAATCAGGTTAGAAATTCTAACAATTTTATGTCTACACATGAAAACATGCATGTGTAACCTTTATTTGCCGGTATAGTATTTACTTACTAATAATTTATGAAATAAGGACAACTTTGCATATCAAATTGATACAGCTCATATAAGGGCTAATGGTATAACTCAATCGACTTGATTCCTTGAATCTTGCTCAATATGAGAACGATATGAAAGGAGAGCTAAGGCAGTATTGAGAAGCCAAGCAAAATTTGTATATAAATTTTATTAATATCTATATGGCATAAGAAAAAGTAAAGAGAACAAGTAAAAGGTTAAAAGTCTTAAAATTTATTTCAAGTAATCTGACAAGAGCTACTTAAAGCTGCTTAAGTTAGTAAAAGATTAAAAGCCTTGAAACCTGCTCTAGGTAAAGTATAGAACCTTAAATTGACAAGAGTTGCTTAAAGTTGCCTAAGTTAGTAAAAGATTAAAAGCCTTAAAGCCTACTCCAGATAAAGCACAAAACCTTAAAATGAGCAAAAGCTTAAAAAGCCTGGAATTTTGCTTGAGGTAAAGTATTAAACCTTGAATTAACTATACCTGCTCTACTATAGCGTGGTCAGTGGAGGAAGCAAAAAGAGTTGCTTAAGGTTCTATAAACTTTATAATTTTTAGTTTTGATTCATTTCACTCTCAACACTAGAAATTAGGGGACTGGTGTCTGAGGAATAAAACCGGGTAACCATGATAAGGTGTTCATTCAGACATTATCGTACTCTCCTCAAAGTAAAAAGTAAATAAAGAGTTGACAAGTTACCAAGAGGTAATTCTGATGACTTTGAGCACATAACCTCGACCAGGAGGCAATTCTAGTGACCATAAACAAATAACCTTGACCAAGAGGTAATTTTGATGACCTTGAGCACCTCAATCAAGAGGTAATTCCAGTAACCTTGAGCAGACCATCTCGACCATGAGATAATTTCAATTACCTTGAGTGGATGGGTTTGAGGAGATATTTGACCAGGTCACTAGGAACCAAGACTTAGTCAATAGAACCACTATTTATCTTGTCATAAATATTTAGGGGCATATCACTGAATCCTTAACTACTAAGATTTAAGGGATTTAGAAACTACGTTCTAAAACCACTTAGAGTAAAACCTCTATAAAAAAAAATCCCTAAGAGAATTAATAAAGGGGGTTAGTTCTATTCTCCATCTAAATTTTTTTGATTTGGTATAGTTCAACCTTGGGATTATTTTCTTCATAAAAACTAAAAAACTATTTATTTATATATTTTATTTTTCCTATAAATTCATAAACTAACTTGAGCATTGGAGGGTTAACGCTGTAAAAACTTCCGGTGTCTCTTACCGTTCTTGGTGATTTTAGGTACTTGCTGATCATCAGCTCACAGATTACCTGTTCATCGATTATCTGCTCATGGTCGGATGATTTTCTTAGAGATTAACAAGCTACTTCTCCACCAAATAAATTTAATAGTGATGCAAGGATCTACTATCAATCCGTTACCCGACTTGATCAGATTTTAGCGTCAACAATTATTATTATAATTAATACTTTTTTTCTTACTACTATTATAGAGAGGTGGACATCCAGTTCGGATTAACCGAACCCGAAATTTATTTTAGATTTCGATTTGATCCGTGTTAACTCTACAATCCGAACGGTTTGAATTCTGAAACCTGATGGGTTGCAATTCGGTTTGGGTTAAATCTGAAGCAAATTTAAAACCCGATCGGGTTAGTTAAAATTTAAGAAAAAAAAAAATCTTCAGTTTCATTATCTCTTCTTCTACCCCTTATTTCTCACCTACTCACTTCTCTCACTCAAATCAAACTCGTCACTCCGACTCAAATCAAACACTGCCTGTCAGACGCAAGCATGACTGTCGGCGAGCCACTGTCGTAGCCAGCACGTCAGTCATCGCTTTTTTGTGATCCGTTATCCTCGGGCCTCCTCTTTGTCAATTGTCACCATCCTAGCTTTGCTTTTGATTTCTTCAACCGTAGCCCCTTCGAAATCTTCAATTCCGTACGGATTTGATTTAGATCGACCAAACGCTGCCGGATGCTCAGCTCGATAGTCAACAGAGGGGATCGCGGGAGGTGCAATTGTCAAATCTGGGTATTCCGATTTTTGTTTATTAAATCAAAGTTACAAGTTTTAGTGAAAAATGGGCGTATGGTAAGTTGAGGATTGGATGGGATTATCGGTTTCTGTGTGTTTATTAGTTTCTTGATGATTGTTTATTTGGAAAAATGGAACAATTGTTATGGTTCATCGAGTTGAGTTACAATTATGTGGCAGAAGCACATGATTGCTTGTTCAATTTGTGTTTGGAGTAGTAGTAGCAAATTCGTAGATTAAGTATTGGATCTGCAAATTAATTCCATTTCAAAGTTTTTGTTTTGTGTGTGGTGATTTTTTACGGTCTTCATTTGGTATCTGCAGCCTTGCACAACCCAAAATTTTAACCCGAACTAAACGAAACCGAATTAAATTTGGTTTGGTTTCGTTTTGATTTACTATTCCAACCTGATTGGGTTGAATCCTCCAAACCGAACGGGTTATAACTCAAGTCAAAACCCGAAACATCCAAACCCAAACCTGATTTGTCCACCCCTACTACTACTACTAATAATAATAAATAATTATTATTATTTAGATTTTGTTAAGTTACATTTAAAGTAACTTACAGCCCATATAAAATAATATAAAACTAATTGTATAAACAGTAAAATTCACTGGTTTTTACATAGGCTATAAGTTACTTTAAATGTAATTTAGTAAGACCCTTATTATTTTGATAACAATTGTTGTTGTTAACAATGAATTGTTAATAATAATAATAATGATGATGATATATAAGAAAGAATAAAATGAGAATTTTAAAATTTAAATGAGAGTAATATGGTCACTTTAGAGAATAAGATTCTCATTCTTACCTTCCCATGAGAATAAAAATTTTAATAATCATTTTTAATTTTAGGTAAAGTTTACCACTTGGATTTTTATTTTACCTCTCATTTAAACAAATAAATACATCATTGATTTTTATTTCTTGATTCTCATATCAGTGAATTTCAATTTAAATTATGTTAAAGAAATATTATTTATCTTTAATAGCCAAGTTAAAATATTCGTTAACAAAAAGAAAATAGTAAATTTAATACAACTATTAGAAAATTCTTATATTAGTAAATGATGCATATATTTTTGGAAGCAATAACAAGAAGAAGGTATAAAGCAAAATTTGAACATATAGTAGGCAAAGATAATATTTTATCTAATATTCTTCCCAAACTAATTACTCAATAATTATTTTGTAAGAATGGAGCAATTTATGAATTTCGGACATATTACCCATAACACTTAGAGAGTTTCCTTCAAGAACAAATTTAAATTTTAGAAGCAAGTTTAAATAATTAGACAGTCAGCAATACATTTTAGACAATTTTTAAAGTTATCATAAGTCATAACCCATAAGATAAAGTAAAATTTCTCAATGCACTTATGCATCGTTTTAGACATATTAATGATGAAAGTAGAGTGAAAATTTTGCATTTAATGGATATGTTAAAAGGTGGACGACTAGACATCCATAAACATTAGAATGAGATAGTTAACAATCTATTATCTATTATTAATTATCCAGCCCGTAGGGAAAACGGTGAAGGGTGCTGATATTGGATGTGAGGTGATAACTTGTTCAGGTTCCAATTCGAGTATTGAACTCTCAAATGGCCACGAGAAAAGAGTATTTGCATGAGGCCTTCGGAGATTAAATAAAGCACTTAGTATAAATATATGATGGTTTGTCTGTGGCAGTAGTGCTTGCAGAATGCTGCATCAATTGATTTTT